>JAMAKE010000061.1:0-163327 GCA_023628695.1 Nectriaceae sp. PG4201 | reverse complement strand
AAGCTTTAGTCTTGATAGTTCAATATACCTACCTACTCGTTCTCGCCTAACTAGCTTCATTGCAAATCCCTTTAACAGATTTGCAGGTAAAACGCTATTAATAACCTCCGTTTTACTTTGGAGTGGAAATATACTTTCGACCAAAATCTGCTTATGAATATAGAGCCCCTATTGGAGATAATTCCCCTTGGTGCTCTATAGATCAACTTAATATTTTAATGAAATAGTTCTATTAATTTTACTATAGTAATATTTATCTTTATTGGGAAAAAGTGAGTGAACTTGCTATATTGATTAATGATAATAAGTATTGCATCTACTTCTTTTTTACCCTAGGTTGCTAATAGCAAGCTTATTATGAAGTCTATCGATAGTTCTTCTATTGATTGCCTAGGCATTAGCAGTGATTTCAATTTGCTATATAGGCAATGCCTTTATGCAATGACCCCTTGGCAAATATTATAAGTTCTTATATAGTCCCTTATATCTTCTTTAATGCTATGCCAATGGAACTTCCTTTGCAATAACTTAAGAGTTTATTTAACTTTAAAATGTCTAGCCAATGGATCATTATAATAGAGCTCTAATAACTCTTCTCTAATGCATGCTTCTTTGGGCATAAATAGTCAGCCTTTATAGTATATTACTCCTTTGGCATCGACTGACTAAACTCCTCTAGTTCCCTATAGCTTCAGGTCCTTGTCAATAGCTTTTTGCCTTTTTATCTCGAGGTCCCTTTCTTGGGCTTCCTAGATAACTTCAATAAGTAGGTCATTTGCCCGGTCTTTATATATTGACTCATAGCTTACTACCTCTTTAATAGCTCAGTCTAAGATAAATTGCTCGCAATTAATTATCCCTTAGGCCTAGTCTGCTTACTATTAAGAATTTAAAGGTTCATTAGCACCTTAGCTTACCCTATAAGCTAAGGAATCCTTTTCCTTTAAAGATATCTCATTATGCCTAGACTAGTCTAAAGCTCTAGAATTCTCTTCTAGTAAAGACATCTCGTTATGCTTTCTAGATCTCAAGATCAGTTATACCTAGACTATCCTCTCTTGGAGAGAAGGGAGTAACTCAATATTCGCTACCGGTTCTCCGTTATAGTCTAGCCTTCTTAAAGGCGCATTAGCAAAGTTCAACTTCCTTGCTCAGTGCTTAATTATAAAATTATATGGGGTAAGGTAAATGCATTATTATGCCTGCCTCCCATTTAACTTAGGTTACTTTATGAATGCCTATAGGTTCTAATAGTCTAAAAGCACCTCTATTAGGATCTCTATCCCTTCAATATAGTGCTGCTAATGTTTAAATGACCATATAATAGCTATTAGCTCCTTATCAAGAGTATTATAATTTAACTCTATGCCTTTGAACTTTTGGGACTAGAAGGCCACTAGGTAGTATGATCTGCGTTCATTGGGCTATGAGAGAATTCCTGCTATAGCAAACTTTGAGGCATTGGTCTTAATCCAGACTAGGAGCTGCGGATCAAAGTGCTGCAATAGTAGTGCCTATTAGAAGGCTTAGATTAGCCAGTGAAATGCTTGCTTCTCTTTAGGCCTTAGTTTCATAGGTCCTAGCTTCTATCTATCCTTACTTCCTTTGAGCAAGCCATTCAAGGGTATAGTAATGCTAAAATACCCTTGAATAAATCTTCTATAGAAATTGCAAAATCCAAGAAAGACTTGCACTTCTCGATAAGTCTTAGGTTCTTCCCACTTTGCTATAGTCTCGACCTTGCTTAGGTCCATAGCTATCCCTTCTTAGGAGATAATAAAACCTAGGAATTTAACTTGACTTTAATAGAATAAGTATTTAAATGGTTTAGCATATAGTTCTACTTCCCTCATTCTCTCTAGTACTTAATATATATGCGCAATATAGGATTCCCAGTCCTTAGAGTAAATAAGGATATTATCTAAGTATGCTATATAGATAGTATTAAGTAGCCTATATAATGCCTAGTAAATATAATATTAAAATATAGCCAGGGCATTGATAAGGCCAAAGGGCATAACTAAGTACTCAAAATGCCTATACTATATTCAAAAGGCAGTCTTCCACTTATCTCCCTCCTTAATGTAAATGCAATAATATGCATCCTTAATATCGATCTTAGTAAAGAACTTGGCGCTAAAAGTCCAGTCTATAATCTCCGAAATCAAGGGGAGTGGGTAGCGATTCTTAACCGATACTTAGTTGAGTCCCCGATAGTCTATGCATAACCTCAAGCTCCTATCCTTCTTAGGGATAAAGAGGATAGGTGCGCTAGCAGGACTCTTAGAGGGATAGATGCGCCTCTTGGTTAAGTTATTATATAAGTACTCTCTTAGCTCCTTTAGCTCTTTAGGAGATAAGGGATAGATAGGTCCATGAGGAGGGACTTTATCTAGTTAAAGGTCAATGGCATGATCTATAACCTTGTGGTAGGGGAGCATGCCTGCGCTTTCTATTGAGAAGATATCTATAAACTTAGCTAGCTTAAGAGGAAAGTCTAGTTTCCCTCCTTATATTGCTATCTCTTTATTGGGGAGTAAGAAAGGTTCCTTAGCTTTTATAATTGCAAATATATAAGCCTTGTTCTTATTAGCCTTTGCAAATTGCAAGGGGGTCTATAACTAAATATTAGTATTTGCAAGTTTAAACTACTATTGCTAATTATATGGGCTTAGGTAGATCTTATAGTCTATTAAGGTTATTATAGATAATAAAACTAAGCTGCCCTTTACCCTAGGGTCTCAATCTATCTTAATACATAATTAAATAAAGGTTTAAGTAGTCCCCCTTAAGTCTATAGCTTCAATTAATACTTCCTATACCCCATAGATAGGGAGACTAAGTTAACTAGCTGCCTCAAGGAGTAGCTTAATAGCCTTAGCTTATCAAAGCTATTATTTGCATGCAAATTGCTTGCTAATAATATTAACCTCTGCATTGCTATTTAAATCTGCATTAGTCTTAATAGCATATTGCCCTTAAATTGTAATTAAGATATTAAAATGTCAAGCAACCTCAATTTAGGTAATGGGAGCTAATAGAGGGGTTATCTCATTAGCTAGTTCTCTTTTCCTTGAGGGTTCTTAGTAACTTGCTGCACTTTTGCTAGCTCAAGGCAAGCATTCTATAGATGCATAATGCTTTGACATTGGAAATAGCATAAGGTCTTGCCATCCAAGGATTTAAGGTTTAAAGCTTCTTAGGTATTAATCTAGGGAGTAGGCTTCCATTGTCGATATTAAGGCGACTCCTTAGCAGAGCCCTTCTATGACTTAGGTGAGCTATTAGATTGGGTTCTGCTATAGGTCCTCTTCTTAGAGTAGGTCATTGAATCCTAGAATCGAGTAGCTAAGTTAACTATCTCCAATTAAGTAGCAAGGAACTTTAAGCAATTAAGGGAGATATAAGTCTATAAGGAGTCTTAGAGCTTTGCATAATATGCAAGTGCTCTTTGCTCTTTGCTAGCATAAGGGAAATGCTTTTCTAGGGAGTCTAGATAAAGATAGAATTCAAAGGGTATTTAGCTATCTCTCTACTTTGCCTTTTTTAACTATTTAGCAATAAGTAGCAGCCAATTTATAGTATCCTTAATAAGAATTATAAACTATTCTTTAAATTAGTCTCAATTATTCTTAAGGTCTCGCTAATCTTCTGCTAAGTATTTATTGAGATATCGGTCCTATCTTGCCTTGCATTTAATATCCATATTATCAAGGGCTAGCAATATCTTCTTATAGTCCTTTCGGTAGCGGCGGTAAGCATTAATATAAGCTCGTTATAGGTCGTTAAGCCAGTCATCGCGCTTCTAGAAAGTGATATTGGATATAAGCCGGGTTATATTCCGCACCTTGATCTCCTTTCCGCTACTTAATGACGACTCGCTTGATAATCGCCGACGCCGCCTTGAGCGTTCATCGCGGCTTCTATTACCTTGAATCTCCTTTAGCAGCAGGGTTTCCTTTTCCTTGAGCTATTGCAATTCCTCGAGCTATTATATATATTGCTAAGTGGCTATATGCGCAGTCTCTAGGCTGTCAAGGCTTAGAGATGAGGTGGGCGGGTTATCTTGCCCTGGGGCTGTCTATGGAACCGGTAGGGTTTGGGAGCTTTCGCTCAGCTCATCCATATCGCTCGCTGCAGCAGCAATTCGCTTGCCCTTTGCTACCATTTCGTTCTTAGGTAACCATAGGTAGAAGCTTTAGAATTGTTAAGGGGATTTGCAATGAAGCCAATTAGGCAAGAACGAGTAGGTAGGTATATTAAACTATCAAGACTAAAGCTTGCATTTCTCCTTAGGATCGATATGCAAGCGATTATTTAATAACCTTAGAGCGCAACCTAGATATCTTGCTAGGTAGTCATGCTATCATGACTCTTAGGTTGAGAAATCATAATGTCATGACCTCTTGGTTGGGAACCTTAAAGAAGAACCTTATCTCTATAAGGCCCCGAGATAAGCAATATCCTTTTAGGGTCATGATACATAGAGTAGCGATATTACTTCTCTTGGGTCCCCTGTTACAGAGTCGCGCACTTTCTACCATAGCCCATATAAAATCTTCAATTAAGCCACTACAAATTAAATATCTACTATAATTATATCTGAATTAGATATATTAGTCCCTTCCATAGCATTCTAACAGGTTCGTATATTATGACCGGTCCCGCCGCAATTGCTGCAGCGCGGAGCCTTCGTACGAGCCCCCCCTCCCCGACGCCTACTCTGGCGCTCTTCCTTTATTACCTGCTCATCCACATCCTTCTGATCTAATAGATCCTGTGCATCTTGTACCTTAAGAGATCCGCCAAGCTGTACATGTGTTTTTTTAGCTCTCCGGCGCTTGCTAAGCGCTTCATTAGCCTTGCGGAGTGCTGAGGTCTCTGCCTCTAGGAGGGCCACCCGATGCATGATAGCTGTTGCCCCCTTTGCAAATTGGTCTAAGGCAGCTATTATTGAGGTCGGGGAGCTATTCTAATGGGCAGAGATGCGAGACTTGATATGCTTTGATTGCGAAGTAGCCTTATGTGCATTTTGCGGCGTCTTTGAGATCCAAGGTTGCTTGATCTCAGGGAGGGCTGCTGGAGGTGTTGGTGTTCGTAGCTGCACATTAAGCTTTGAAAGAACCCTCTGAGGGTCGTACGGCACAAGGCCAGCCCCTGCGAAGCCTCCTTATATATTTTTCTCGGTCATAGAAGAAAAGAAGGCCTTGCGGAAGGCGCAGAGGAACTCGAGCTTGCTGATATGTATGATATGCATATGCATTAGATCCTCAACCTGCCGGCCGTATGCCTGCTTGAGTGGCCCAAAGCAGCCAACATCTAGCGGCTGAAGGATATGAGAGGAATGCGAAGGCATGCAGAGCGTGATAATGTTATGCTCTTTGCAGTAGAGCTCGAATTCGGTTGAGTGGTGGCTTTCATGGCCATCGAGGATTAGGAGCCAATATATGCCCTTTATACGAGGCGCTATATGATAATCGAAGTATTTAATCCAATCTAGACCGACCTCATTAATAGTCTAGCTATTATCGGTTATTGCAATATGCCAATTGGCTGGAAGATTGCATTCTTAGTATTAATTGGCAAGGTAGTATTGAGCAGCGAGGATGATAAATGGAGGGATAGCTTAACCGGCTGCATTAATGCCTTAGATCATAGTTGACTATTCCTAGTTATTAGGCTGGGCTAATTTAGCCCTCGTATGGCTATCTAATGTTATAATAACTATGCCTACGAAGATCATGCCTATTAGGAAGCCGGTCTCGTCGAAGTTATAGGTATCATCATCTAGAATCCTATACTTAGCCTTTATATTCTATATAAGATCAAACCAAGGGCCAATAATCTCTAGATCTTCGCATTTAGCCCTCTAATAGTCATATTTGCGAGAAAAATATATCTAGAGCTCTAGTCAGCGCTTAATGAACTTAGATGCCCAGTTCTTGCTGACAGGTGGCGCGTCGCATACGCATAGCAAATAGTTAGCCATTTCTTCTATACTATGCAGCCAAGGAGGAAATGATCGTGTTGCTAGCTCAATAATGTATTAAATGATAGCCTGCTCCTCTGATTCCATAAGATTCATTGAATTAGGCCAGGTATCGCATCTTGCTATATGGCCATCACGTCGATTATAGATTGTTATAGCAGGTATATTATAGATCTTAGCTGCAGCTTAGATACTAAGATTCTTATCATTTTTAATAGCTTGAAGGGCTAAAATAACCTTAGATTCGCTTAAAAGTGGTTCTATAATTAATTATAGAGGAATTTAGGTAAGAAGGAATGTATATGCATTCTAATGGAAAGTGCGCGACTTGGTGGTATGCGCGACTCGGTGGTGGATTATGTTACTAGGTAAAATATATAGCTAAATAGAGATAATAAATATTTAAGGAGAAAAAAATAAGTTAAAGAAAGGAAACTAAAGATTAAAAGGGTATATGCTAATGCATTGAAGCATAAGCATCCAGGCTTCTATACAGAACAAATCCAGGGTATTGTTGAACAGAGCGTAGGAACAGGGTGCAGAATGTTCTACCCTATACTAAATACCTTACCCTAGACCTACCCTATACACATGAACAAAGGAACAAAGAATAGAGGAACAAACACAAGGGGACAGGTGAACAGTATAGAACAAGGAACAGGGGCTGAACAGTGGAACACTGTTGCAGCATATAAGGGGGCTTCTCCCCCAGCTTAGAGAATGAATAACAAGCAAGTCGTTTTGAGTGCAGTCTACCCGCCATTGCTAAAGATACATGCTATCTACCATAGTGCCTCTGAACTTTCACAGGTATTTATACCTACCCTATGCCCATAATAAACGTATAAATAGCCTAGCACGATATCTTGCTCCCTAAACCTTGTATGTCGTTAATCAATATAACAACTACGACAACAAAAATAGTTTTGAAATTGCGGCCCACCATATGCCAGTGGCATCTTGCCGTTTCAATCAATTTGAATCAAAGACGTAGCACTGTGGTGACGATCGGCACTTCTTCTGGTGGGCTCTAAACGCTGAATGCATGCCCATGTAACGTTCTTCCTTTACAAAGGCTTAAGCGAGTGCACATCGGCAAGTTTGACAGCGTCCGTAACATATGGGTCAATCCTCTCAAAACTAATAGCGAAAATTTCACTTTTCTTGTTGCCGCGCCCGCTCTCGCTCCCAATCTTCGACCGCTTTCATAGACTCTTGAGTACGTGGATGTTCCGGGCCAAGTATCCGACAACGAATCTCAACACAGTCTCGCATTAAACGCAGCGCTTGATCTAGTCGGCCCAGTTCTCTCAGAGTGTAGGCAAGCTTTCTCATGCCGGCCACTGTCGTCACATGCTCCTCGCCCAGCACTCGCCTCATCGTCTGCAGCAGCTTCGTCTCCAGTGCCTCGGCCTCTACAAACCGTTGCTGATCATAGTATACTGACCCCACCGCGGCGATGGCGAGCAGGGTGTCGGGATGCTCGTCGCCTAGCACACGCTTCAACGTCTCCATTGCCTGGACTTGCAGGGCTGCGGACTCGGCCAGTCGACCTTGTTGGCGATACGTCATCGCCAGGTTAGTTATGCAGCCCACCGTGTTGTGGTTATCTTCACCAAACAGTCTCTTCACCGTCTCCAAGACCTCTACCTGCAAGACCTCAGCCTCCTTGTACCGCCCTTGACTATTATACGAGCACGCCAGATGCATTTTGCTAACTCGTGTTTTGCCGTGCTCATCGCCTAGCAGCTGTGTTCGCGCGGCGACGGCCTTCTGGGCCATCGCCTCTGCCTGGGAATAGTCTCCTTGTGTGTTCAGGTACCAAGACGCGTTCGTCAGTAGCTCGCTCCAGGGGAGAATGTCTTCCCTGATCGTGGGCTCGTCGCGAAAAAACGGCTGGACATGGGGCAGTAAGATCTGGCACGTAGGCCAAGTCTCGAAATCGCCAGTGGGAAAGGCGGCGGCAATAATCCTTAGGAACAGGCTTCTCCACCTTTGTAAGTCGTCGGACTTCTTCGAAAGCCACCGCTGCGTGCAGAACTGGACGAGGGCATGCATCTCAAGAAAGCCGGTGCGCCCTGAAGGGTTAACCAGGGAGTATGCTCTTAGAACATCGAGGTCGTCCTCGAAAGACTGGGCACGGGAGAACTTTGCTTCACCGTCTTCCGAATCCGTCTCATCGTCTTCCCAAAAGAGGTACTCCGGTATCATTTGTCGATGAAAGAAGCTCAGAATTGAAAGCAGGTCTGCGGCGGTTGACCTCTCCTGGCGGATCTGCTCAAACGTGACCTGCCATGTCAAAGCGACTGAGTTCGACACACCCTCGTGTCTCCGAAGATCGCCAGAGTCATACGCTAATAGACAGTCCTTGCGCTTTTCGCTATTCAGGAACTGGTCCAGGTACAAACGAATCGACATACGGGGCGTGCGTCGGTTGATGTATGCTATGGCCTGGTTGATGGCTAATGGCACGAAATCGAGCATACGGACGAGCTCAGTCGCTGCGTCCTCATCAAAGTTGTCCGTTAGCTTGTTCCGGAAGAGCTGCAAAGCCTGGGCGCTGTCCATTGGGGGTATCTTGATGATGGACTTGTGGCTACCAGTCAACCTCTCGGCGACGCTCAGATTGCGCGATGTGATGAGGATCTTCCCACCAATTTTGGGCAAGTAGGATGCCCCGTTTATGTCTCCATTATTTTCGTCCTCGCTGTTGAAGAACACACTCATGTCGTCGGCATTGTCGAGAATCATCAGCCACGTCGCGACATTGTCTCTCTGCAGCCAGTCTCGAACAAGCGCCAAGGTGTCTACGCTGGGATCACGGCGGCGAGGCA
The DNA here is from genome assembly GCA_023628695.1 of Nectriaceae sp. PG4201. Taxonomy (NCBI): domain Eukaryota; kingdom Fungi; phylum Ascomycota; class Sordariomycetes; order Hypocreales; family Nectriaceae; species Nectriaceae sp. PG4201. The sequence continues at coordinate 154,504 of JAMAKE010000061.1, read as the reverse complement.
GCATGAGCGTGTCAGCGAGAGACTTGTACGACTGTTCGAACGTGGCTTTGGTGCTCCCATGCACCCAGAAGACGCTGTTGCCAGGCGTTTTGGCATGGAGGTTGTGTGCAAATTGGATGCTGATCTGTGACTTGCTTCTACATGTTAGTTCTGAATCCTGTACAAAGCGACCAAGCCGTACCCAAAGCCGCCGAGACCGACGAGTGCTATCCGACTAGCAGAGCCTGCGTATTGCTCGGAGATCCATGTTTGAATTGTAGGCCGATCAACAAAATCTGGATCCGGAGGAAAAGCCATGACAAAGTGAGGTTTGCTGGGTACAGCCGCATCTTCCGCCGGCCGCACGGATATGTTTGCAAGCCCTTTGCTGATGTCGAGCAGCAGCGTACTACAACATGTTAAGGCGGTTACACGTGGATACTAGCCTGGCAACTCACGTCTGATCAATCTGTAAGCCTCGCATCAGAATGTTCTGATGGCGTTCGAGTCTCGACATGATGGACTCGACTTCCTTGCAGCTAAACGGCCATTTGAGCGCGCGAAGCCCAACCCTACCCATCGCCTTGCGAGTCCTCCCCGGCTCGAGCTTGTTCCGCAGTTTCTCCAGATCACTCATGCAATCGGGAAGCTGGTCAATAACCTCTCGGGATGTGCTGAGGGATCCGCCGTCCGGCGCTTGAACGAGGCGCTTAGCATGCTGTAGAGTCGTGTCCAGGCTCTTGACCTGGCTCTGCAGGCGGCCAATGTCATCTCGGGCGCCTGCTACAGCGGTCGAGTATTGGAAACAAAGCGTAATGACTTTGGCCGACAGCTCAACAACCGCGATGACGCTCGAAGCAGCGCCCAGGCCTTCCATGGCGGGTGGCTTCCGCTTGATTTAGCACAAACTAGTGCATGATGGCTTCTGACCAAGATTCCATCTGTTGAGAGAAACGAGTTGTTGTCACGTGATACGTAGAGGCTATTACATGCATGCAGGTTGAAAAAGGCAGGAGAGATGTGTACGCTCCACTAGTAGTGCATACATATATCACAGTCATTTGTTGAAAGATGGAGAGCGACAATGCGTCTATGATGGCACAAGCTCGTCGAAGGTTCTTTATCAATCGAGGATGAAATATGGGCAGTTTAAGAGACAATGGTGTAGTTAATATATCAAATGGGCCTGTGATGAGCGGTGTCCGTACTCAGTGGGAGACAAATGGGCCCAAGACCTTTGGGTGCTAGAGATTCGATTTGTCGCTTGGGAAGGACTGTGCGGTTCCCAGACCCAGGATCCATCTGATTAAAACCATATTTTATTCTGTACAATGAGAAATCTACCCAGAAACTCCTGGCAGTTGATTGGTGCCGCTAGCTCCATAAGAAGGGACCAATGCAGCAACTCGGAGGGTTTTCTTTCTGGGTTCTCCAAGGTACCTGGATAGGTGGAGACTCTTGAGTCTTATCGAAGTGATGGCTTCTTGACGGCTGTATTAAACAATACTAATCCAAGGGGTATAGATTGGAGTGCTCGTAGTGCCATAGGACAGCCGGACTGGCATAGAACGACTATCGTAGTCCCGGGAGATATTAAACAGAGACTAGCTAGCTCAAGTCTCCTTTCTTAATTACCCGCCTATCCGAAGTACACAAAACCCGCCTCCTACTTTTCCCAACGGTACCTTCTAAGCCTGAGTATTCCAGTTTGGCCCATCTCTACCGACTGTTGCGAGACTAAGTGCGAAGCCGGGATCTGTAGGAATTAACATATCAACCCTCACAGTAGTTGAACGACAGTTCAGAACAACCTTGCCCCACAGAGTTTCCTCTCCAGTGATCCACCTGAACATAAAGCGCATGTACTTAAGACTTCGAAGTTCATCGCCTGCTGAGACAATATCAAGCAGTTCTTGCGCTTGAGGGAGAATCGCCTTTTCGCATTCGACAATAACAAGGTGCTCCAGATGTCCAGGGATACACTCAACGAGCTTCGGCGCGTATTCCAGCTCAAAGGGCAAATCATTAGTGAAAGTTTGGGCATGCTGGTCATCCACTTTTCCAACCAGTGCTCCCACCGAAATAGTCAACCTCCTCAAAGCAGTCAGTTGTCTGAGTCTAGGACCCATATACTGCCTATTAGCGGAGATATCTTCCCAAAAGGTTTTCCCCAACATGAATTCAGAGTATACGAGGAACAGGATCTCAAGTGTGTTCCTGTGTGGTAATAATGCCTCTACCACCTCGTGGGGCACTATATGCTTGCGGGATTTGCGGAAACTACCCCTGATTACTTTATATACAAGGGAGTGAAGAGCCTTACAAGCTCCACTTATAGCTTGCAAAAACCTTGGCGTAACGTGTGATCCGAAGATTGTAATCTCTTTCACGCTCGAAGCCCCGTTTGGAAGAGCCTCAAGCTTCTCCGCCAAAGCGTCGGTTCCATCAATCCAAAGAAATTGGTAGGAGCGCAAACGTGGCAACAGTAAGCCGTTGGTATCTCCTACCCAGGTCCCAGAGTGCCAGTAACAGTGCTGGAGGCTTCTCACATGCTGAAGTGGTGGGGTATTTTCGGCAAGAGAGGTTTGTGGTGCTACTCGTAATCTCCTCTTTGTAGCTATTTCGATCACACGCAGGGAGTTGGGTGACCAGCACCGCCCGTCAAAGAAAATTTCTTTGATACCCGAGCAGGCAGCCAGTAGTAGAGCTACGAATGCATCCTCTGTACCTCGTGAAAGATCGCTAAGCCATTCATTTCGCTATATGTCCCGCTTGTCACTCTCAATGTGACTGACAGTCTCTCGATTAGGTTTTGGTAGGTGACTAAATCCATAGTACGAGGCCCTTCAGTCACCTTTGGATCAGATGAATATGAATAGGAGTCCTGGAGTTTAATACACTCTACGTGACGAGCGAGATCCGGATTGGTAAATATGATATAGCGAAGAAACCTCCAATTCCTTCTTCGACGTTTAGCCGGACTATATGCATCCGTGATACCGTTGTATATCTGCACAGTCAAAGGCAGGGCGACCTCGTAGAGTTGTTTGCAGGTATATAGGGTCGAATAAATAGATTCCATGGAAGACGGGATCAGATACTGGAGAATCAAGAGTTGAACATCAGTGGGTAGCTCGAGAAGAGACAGGGACTGGGATCTTGGGCAGGGCGACATAGTGAGCGGATTCGAAGTAAAAAAATATTGGAGCTCTTTGAGGATGATGAATCGTGAGAAGTAGAGTGCTGTAGAGCGTATATCAGAATTAGAACGCCGTAGAACTTCATTGTCTTTTGATTGAGATAATTACCGACAGAAAAATCCACCATGTTCTTATAATTGAATTAAGCTGGGATTTGTTGGGGACATGTTGGCTTGTTCTGAACAAGGTTGAATGGGGTGCTGAGATTGCATACTGCCTAAACCTTATCGTCCATATCGAGTTCGTCATCGTATATACAGTACATAATTACTCCCGCTAATTTCTAATATGCATCAGGTTTGGCAATTCAGACTGAGTTTACGGCTTGCGTCACTAACGCCCACCGACATGGCTACGTCCACGTTCAATTGATGGCCAGGAAATTACTGCTGGTGAAGCAATAGCCAAGGTTCCACCCGTCGAGGCGCTTACGAAGCCTCCATCTTGCATTGAGAGAGTACCATACTTGATCTCTCGACTGCCCACCTGGCGCACCAGATCGTTGGCCTCCGCGTTGGAATCTGCCCCTGACGTTATTGGAGCCTGGAACGCCGTCGCAATCTCGAGGGGGCTCATCGAAACTTGACGACCTAGCAGCCAGAACCCTTGGAATAGCCAAGCGACAGCTACCGAACTGAGAGCGAAGATGGCTAGGACACCGCCGAGGAAGCCGCTGCGGAGAGTATACTTAGTGACGGTAAGCCGCTGAGTTCCATGAACGGTCTGGTGAAATGAAGAGTTGGAAAAAGCAATTGCAGTGCGAAAAGTAAGCTCTTGCACTGCATTTAAAATAAAAGGCATCGGGTCCGTCCATGTCATCGCGGGCGTCCCGAGCGCGGACTCGTTTGAGCTCATGTACGTATACTGCATCATACCATCGCCTTGAAGGGCTAGCATGCCCGCATCGTATATCACCAAGTTGCTGCCGTAGATGTTGTCGATAGCATAAGCAATGCCGCCGAGGAGTGAGGAATAGAGGCCCAGTCCAGCAGCCTCGCGTGGCGGGTATTGCAGTGTGATGGTGCGATTAACGGAGACATCAACCGGCTGCAGCGTCATTGTGCCGTTGGTGCTCTGAAAGGGGTACTCCACCTGCGCGAGCTGCAAAGTGCATTTGTTGTTGATGAGGTTACCCTTGATAGCTGATGTCGACTTATACATAGTTGAGACATCAATTTTGCCCGAGTCGATGACGCCATTTGAGCTTATGCTAATGGATCCAATCGTGGCATTATCGCCGGGTTTAATATTGAGGTCATATGCTGTGACTCCAGCTGTACAGTTGATGTCGAATCCTGTGGCGACGAGGGTGCTAGAGCAAGTCCCCTCACAGCCTCTGAGGTTGAGTCGGATCCCTTTATGGCTGCTGAAGTCCTGGACTACTTGGGAAAAGTTTGATGACAGCGTGTTAACTACCGGGGCGTGCGTCATATAGTAACCCGTTGGCTGATTAAATTGATCCGAAGACAGCGCAGCCTGGAATACCCCCGGCTCGCTCACCGTCACCGTTGTGAAGCCCGCGGCCCGTTGGAGTAACGGCCCGTCAATAAGGAGCAACAGGAGCAATATCGAAGCCAACGAGACTTTACTGACGTAGCGAAGCTGGAGCACCGAACTCCAGGCGCTGGACCCGTGATCCCAAAACCGGTGGCTGTCACCAAGGGTGCCACCCTTCAGCATCTTAAGCCACCAGGAGAGAGCAACTCCCTCATTGTATGCCATTGTGAGGGCAGCGTTCCCCACTGCCATTAAGATGGCCAGAACAACAGCTAGCTGAATCGGCTGCTCCTCGCTCGGCCAGGTGTCGGTCCTCCTCCCTTTGGCCGAAAGCAAGCAGGCTATCGAAGCCACGGCACTCAGTAGTGCAATAATCAAACCAGATAGGCCTAGCCACGGCACATTGCGAAGCGCTCCTGGTCGCCATGGCCTCCCATTTTCATGTTCTGGCCTCTCGCTTATGAGGCTTACCTTCGCGATCGAATCAGATGTGGACTCGGCAGTCTTCCGACCTAAAGGTTGTTCCTCGAATCTCGAGTGCTCATCCCCGATTGGTTGTGGGTAGTTCCCTAGCCTAGAATGGTTCCTTCTCGGTCTATACTCCGAGGGCTGTTCCCTGAAGTATGCATCTGAGATGTCGCCCAATTGCTCGTAGTGCGCCGACATGACAGTATCGAAGAGGGAGATTCTATAAAGTCTGATCTGTTGGTCGGTGGTAATGTTTTCAATTTAATGGGCGTAATACAGAGCTCCTAGCCCATGTCACGCCGTAGTGAGGATATTCCTAGCTGGATTATTGCAAGATAGAAACTTTAGTCGATTAGGAAGTAACTCGATGGCCTGCCGTTCCTAAAAGATACGATTTCTCATGCTGACCGCCACTGCTGCGAACGCCATTCAAGAGTAAAATAGAAAAATGATAAAGAGGGATATTCTCGTTATTTATTGCGGGGACTGTTGTTGATAAACCATCTGATCATGCGGGCTGCAACGTGGGGGCCAAGAACTCCATTCATCTCGAAATCCAACCTTTCAGCTTCCGTGCAGAGAACAGCCCCCAAATGATTTATTTATAATACGTCTCCTCATTCCAGCTCGCTTATTCTCGCAAGCTCGCGAGCTATCGTAGAGAGGTGGAGGCTGAGCCTCGAGACTCCAACTGGTTGTCCTCGTTAAGAACGCATCCGCGATGTACCCAGCATCGTCGTAACCATCCCCTCCATGCCGCCTCCCTCCTCTCTTACCATCAGCTTCCTCATCATCGTCCCGTCCTGTCTGCCAGGTCCCGAGCCCAGCACCGCCTGAGCAAAGAAACGTAATTGCATCGGGAATCGCGGGTCACCGTAGTGCTCGATGATATCGCTCTTGTCGATGCCGCATCGTAGATTCTGCCATTGACTCGAATCCATGCCCAGGTTTTCACAGGCCAACTTCTTCTGGGCATTCCACCATGGAGGAAGGAGGCCTGGGCGAGATTCAGCACGTTGGAGGAAGCGTTTGAAGCCGGGGAGGCCGTCGGGAGCACCGCCGTAGAGACCGTTCGCATCTGCTTTTCCATCGAGGTTATAGTCATCTTCGACTCGCATGCGGTAGGCCTCGAGGAGAAGACGGTACACGTCGATCTCGGGGCGGTGATGAAGCCATATGTTGTTGTCCAGGCGGGTGAAGGGTGAAGGGCTTCGCGATGGGTTGCTCAAGGCCCTTTGGCGGAGAAAGACCCGACTCAGAGCTGCTCGACGGTCCGTTATCTTGAGATGCAGAGGCTTCGCCGGCTTGCTTCCCACAGACCTTTTATGAGCCTTCCACTCAGCCTTTTGGCAGTCTCGAGAGCAATACAATGTCGTGCTGCACTTGGCACATCGTTTCAAGCTGACTTGGGGCGACTCGGTCTTCTGGCACTTGTTACAGGAAGCTGACATGTTGCACGAGTCTTGAAAGTGATGGTATTTGATGATAGTGATGAAGTTACGTGACTGTAAGAATGGCAATCTTCACGCTTGCAAACGAACCACCTCCAGCTTTCAACCCCCTGTTGGTTGCGGGGAAACCGAATAAATTGCTTTCTTTGTGAACGGCGGAGTAAGACGTACATGTACTGGGCGAAGTAAAGGTACACGAAGTATACACGAGCTGATGACGTTAATGAAGATTCTTACTTGGGATTACGAGATACTGCGTTAGCTAGGTAGGTACCCCGGTGAAAGAATACATCGCGCATAAACAAAGGCACAGATGCCTTTGCAATCTTTAAACTTAAATTAAATCTAAGGCTTGAGTTCTAGTATTGTCATTGACATGAGAATATTACTTTAGGGATACTCATAAGTTCATTGTATGGATTGCTTCAGTGCTTAGTTGTTTACTTATCATTTGTGGGAGTCGAGACCTTACGCAAGGTGAGTGGTGTTTTCCTTTACCGGCATGATAGGTAAATTTCCGGGAGAGTACTCGGTATCCTTCTCGGAGTCGGGATCAGACTCAGCCAAAGTCACCTCCCTGGGTCTGAAGGCAACCCGTCCTAAGGCGCTGGCAGGGTCTGCCTTGATCGCTTCCTCTCCATTCTCATCAGCATCTCTTCGTCGAAAAAGGTCCACCTATTTTGCATTTGCTGATAGAGTTTGTAAGACCGACTAAGTACGGCCACTTACCGACTATACACCGCGAATTACTTGCGTATCTTATTAGTATAATTGGTGACATTAATGCAAAGGGTTTTCGTCGCTCATACTTACCGCACCTTTACTCAGCTGGTATGAATGTCTCTGATCTTTCTGAATGAGACCCGACCTAGGAATGACTGAATGAATGTCAAACGAAATGAAACTTCTGTGCGTGGATTGTAGAGGCTGGCAGTAGCAAAGGTGTGCTTCAATTATATCTAAGGTCCAGAATAAATGCACCGCAGATGATGGCCAAGACGTGCTAGAATGGGTTATTAGGAGTAGTAGGACAGCTAAGTATCGATTGGATTTCTTGCATCCAGGTCTTTGATTATCGAAAGGTCTATTATGACTGTGATTTCTTAGCACAAAGTTGGCGATTGAATTGAATATCGAGAAAGGTTTGGGGTATCTAGAAGCCATGCAACTCTATCATAAATCCGTGAGGATGCATCATATACACCGGCAGCTCAACGTAGCATGATTTACCCATGCCGCCACCACCCCATGCCTGGAATAAACCCAAATTTTTTCAGATATTAGAGGAGTAAAAGCGAGCTGTGAGCTGTGGAGCCTGCTCAACAGGGCTACCATAGTCACCGCGATCAATAAGAGACCAGCGGAAGTAATTCCCAATATCTCTAGGCATAAGGAAAACAATCCTTAACAACAGTGCACTTCAACAGTCTTCCCTAGCAGTACCCGAGCGTGAAGCCAAGATATGTTGCGGATGCTCTGGTCAAACATGCCGTACATAGGTCCCAAAAATCAATGTCAAATTTAATATCCGCACAGCATTCGCATGACCAGCTTCAATGACGCCCTAGAGGCTCATCGAAAACATTCGTCAATTCCTTCATCATCAAATGATCCTCCAAACCCCCTGCTAGATTATCGACCGAGGCTAAGCCTGGCTCAGACACAGCCAAGTCCAAGTCCAGTGCAAAGGACGAGTTCATCTCCTCCGAAACATGGCCGAGATCCCGTTTGCGCAGCTCATTGCGAATACGGCGCGCCATGGCTGCGGTCAACTTATCGTCGCGCAGAGACATTGTCAGAAGGCCTTCGGTTATCGCTTCCATGACGGGGTATGATGGACGAAGTCGTTCGTAACCGTAGAGACAGACAAGGAAGTAAAATAGCCAGTCATCGTTGCCTACTTCCTGCAGCACTGCATTAGCGACGTAAAGAAGCGCCGTATGCCAGAGCATGGTGTACGCCGAGGAACGGTAGTTGATGCGGTATAGTATAATCAGGCGCTTGAGTTGATCAACCGACGCAGCATAAACGGTGCTTGGTGTGCCTTCGAGGCTCGCGAAGGTTCTAAGAGGGACGTCTCGGCAGGAGGGTCGAACAACGCAGGGTCGAAAAAGGTCTAGAACTGCTGCGTGGTACCAGAGACTGGCGATGCAGAGTAAATATTTGACCACAATACTGGAATACAGAGACTAATGGAATAGATTGTCGAAGAAGACTCTAACTTACTGGAAGATGATAATATGATGGGGGGTATGCTGGCTTCTTCTGAATGAAGTGGGTAGGCTGTCCCCCAAGGCCAGAAGCTCACGAAACTTGAACTCAGCGAATTGAAGCAGGACATTTTCTTGTAAGCGAGGTGCCTTTCCGCTATAGAATACTGAGGCAACATCGTTCATGATGAGCCAGAATTTACAGAGGAATGGAAACGTGTGTCCCATGAAAGCAGGCAAGATCGGGGTGGCGTATCGTTCACTTCGGGGATCCCTAGACGAAGTGGCAAACCTTTCGCCCCGAGAATCTCTCAGAATGCTGTCATCAGACCCGGGGACAGGTAGCACCGGCGAGAGACGAGGAAGGTTAACGCCTGGTTGTCGATAAAAGACGCAGAGAAGTCTGGCTAGTTAGCAACATTAGAAACGAGTACATAAGCACAAAATTGACCTACGTGATGGCATTGAAGACACCCCAGGCCGTGTAGCATGCCTCTTCTATATCATCTGAGGGTATGTTGCTAAATTTCACGTGAGCAACATCTGCTTCTACGCCAAATAAACCCATCCTAACCCCCATTGAGGAGGCCTCCGATACGTACTCCGACACATTGAGGTCCTTGCCCCGGCCAAGACACGCGAAGCTCAGAAACACAGCCGAAACCATGTTGAGTCTTGAATCAGACTTCGATTGGACCCTCCATCGAGTGACAGCCTCGTGACGGAATTCGTTGATAAGGTTGTTGGCCTCGTGGTCAATCGTACTATACATTTGCTAGGCTAGAGTAAGCTTGGTGGCCGTTGGCCTGAGACGAAAGGAAGTTGTCAGTGACGTACGCATGCCCAATACATTAGCGCGCTGACGAGTAGTGGCGAGCAATGCTTTGCTCTTAAAGACACCAGATCTGATACAAAAAGTTCCGCCGAGAACAGACCTAGCAGCGGGTGATCAGTCCGAAGATATAGTGAGATGATTCGAGCAGCAAGGTCGTCCGAAATTTGGACCCCAGTCCAGAATCGAATACAAAGATCTTTGAGACGGCTGTCGCAAAGGACCGAGCGTTTCGGCCCCTCTTCTTCACGGGGCTGGCGTATAAACGAGCCTTCGGGGAGGGATGAGCGAGAAGAGTCAGACGACTCGGAGTTGTTGCCGCGGATGTTCTTCAAATGTTGTGGTACGTGAGGGACCGTCCCGGGTCTACAAGACTTTATTAGCCGAGACAACTCATGAGGCCGAGCATAACTACAGTGTTCCCCGATCCTGGCGACCAAAGCCCCCAGTGGCTGTATCTTCGTCTTCGCTAGTTGGCTGAGCTAATGCCATAAGGACCACGCTCCTGTTCCCTTCTTCATCGGGGATTTCGAGGGGCAGGATGCGTGGAAAGGCAAAGGGATGATGGGCAAGCAGCTCGAGAGCAAAGGTTGATGTGTTCATTAATGAATTCGCAACGATGAGGTCGGATGGTCGCTGCTTGCCTTTTATTTCCCCCTTCAAGGTTGCGAGGATCGTCGAGGCATTCGTGGCGTGTCGAAGGGCCTCGAGAGTTCGCAGAGCCTCCAGCCTCGGCATCGCATTGAGGAGCTGGATGACTTCAACAATGGAGTCCTCGGTCTCGCTCCATGTCGCTCGCCGTATCTGGTATACGCATGTTTCGTCCCGGATCAGACAAGGCTCGCATGTGGGACGTTGTCCATCGCACTTTAAGAGGCCGTGGGAAGCTGGTAAGCAGGGGCCAAAGCCCGGAGAAGCCTGGGGATTGAAAGCAATATTGAGATCGAAGCTGAACTTACCCGTCTCTTTTTGGTACGACAGGCGTCGCACGCTACCCAGACACCAACCCGACGTCGCTTTATGGGCGGAGTTGGCGGAGTTGTCTGGGCGGTGGAGCTACTTGACGTTGCAGCAGGGCGGATCGGCACGTTTCGCTTGGAGGAGCTCATTTCGAGCCTCGTATCAGTGATTATGGCAAAAGAGTCAGGAGAAGCCTAGGAAAATGTCTAGGAAAAGGTCCAAGGAAAAGTCCAGGAAAGAGGCTACGTTTCTTGTAATTCCTGGCCGTACACTTTCGTGGGAAATATTTAATGAGGGGCTTCTAGAGCTCCCGATTGCTCATGCATGTTGATGTACAAATGACGTCATCCTGCTTCTGGTTGAATGTTTCTCCACCCTAGACTTGGCCTCTGACACAACCCACTAAAGCGAGACCGTTTGGACCCTGAAGATCCCAAGATTAGTGATGCCCTATCATGGCGTGTTTTAGCCAAATAAATAGCACAGCACAGCGTTACCAAGTCGCTCTTCTGTACGGTAATAGAGCTGATAAGGGGACTGAATGAGTGAGGATAATCATCCATATCAACGAAGGAAGATAACCTACTTTTTACAGTGGATTAAACCTTGACGCATCAGTGTTGCCATGAGTTCGAGGGGTTTAGGACAGCTTTGAACACCTCATGAGCGACTGGCGTGAGGATGTCTCAACAGGGATCCCAAAAGGATATCGTTCAATGAGGGCATGCTCGAAGATGATTGACTTTAACGGCCACTAGCTCCTAGACACCCACTTTGGTCTAGGAATCTGTTGTCTCATTTCCCCCATGGATTTTCTTTTGCCTGACTATAGTGAATATCCTTTCAGTTAGGACTACTTGCTAATTAGTCTACTTGGAATACCCAGGCGTCGAACGCGATTTATGTATGTGGCTGTGTATTCAGCACAGACCATCATGCTGGCTGAAGCCTGCTTAAGCTGCTCATCCAAGGCCGGCAGTAGAGTCGTTGTGAGATGTCAGATTGACATGAGTGATCAAGTTTGATTGGATACCACTGAAACTCGTGAGAACTTTGAACTGCCCTTAGGGCGATGTCGCTGCCGGATAATTCCCCGTGCTTCATATCAAACATGGCTCAATGAGCGCGGGTGTTGGCTCGATGGCGCCGCAGATTGGCATGGTGTATTACGCTTAGCTGGTCCAAATTTTGGAAGGCCGACTGAACTGCTGGGGAACAGGATGGATCATGTATGGGCCATCCGCTCATTCGTAGTTCACGGCGTAAACCAACACCACATCTAAGCAAATCGCCCAAGGGAACCCCGAATACCACGAGATTTATGGTTGTTTTAGCGGGCTTGGCATCTGATTTCTATGCAGCAAGTCCATGGCCACGTCACCATATGTGAAACCAATATGATCAAATCTCAGTAGCGAACGTCAGCGCACAGTAGCAGGACCACCAGCCGTGCACCACCAAAGCCACTCTTGGGAAAATCCACATCTATAGTTTATTCAACTATAGTTTATTCAAAGTTGATGTATGTCATAGAAATCCAGTTCGTAGAAGGGGAACTCATCAATGCTTTGGCTTCATGTTCCTAGATCCAAATGGCTCAGTGCGGCATCGGGTTTTTAAACTGAATGGTTCATGAAATGCCTTGAGACACAAGGCATTTACCGTCTGCCCTCGCCGTTCGCGACCGCTAGTCTATGCAGGTATGCTAACTAAGAGTGCCTGCCCCTCACTAGAAAGCGCCTAGTTACTCTAGAACTTTGGCTATTTACCACCACCCTCTATCAAGGTCTCTGGTTGGTGTGCACCAGCTAACAGCCCCATACTCCACCAACTTCTCTTACTGGGCAGTTGTGCTCGTTCCTTAGTATGATCTAACGATCAAAACGACTGACAAAATTGAGCATTTCCTGCCTCTATGGCTTACCAACAGACCATACAATACCTACGTACGTATTAACATATGTACCATTTGGTACGGAGCTCCTTTAATTTGGGTTTAATTTGGTTCCTTGTAGACAAGGATAACTATCTATTAGGTATATATGCATGCCCAGAGACTTGATATGAATCAAAGATGTATTGGAGAGTACTTTGGCCCAAAAAGGTGCCCGAATGCCAATCCAAGCGTGATGCGAAGACTTAAGTGAATGAAAGTAGTTGTTGGGTTTTTTGTCCCTTTTTCCTTTTTCTTTTCTTAAAGCTCCCGTTGTTTCCTCATGATCGTAGATATGATACCTATTACCCAGAACAGACCCCATATGAGTATTTTACTTAAGGAGCAAAATTCGCAACTATCCAGGGGGTAATCTTGGAGAAAATTTGAGGTGTAATGATGATGGAGGTGTAATGATGATGGGTAGCTTTTCGGCCTGGGTTGGATAGCAGCAAAGCATTATGACATAACCTGTAGGCCGAGACTTGCTGCAAGAGACCATAAATACAGATTAGCTCGTAATTGTATTTCGTGCCGAATGATTTGGTCTCACATCTTCAAATGTTGGGATTCTAGGTGGGTATATTTGTTTCTCTCCCAGAGTTGATCTCGAAAAAAAGATCCGAGTTCGTCATATGCACTTCCCTCATGCAGTGGCTGAATAAATGTATATATACAATACGAAAAGAGTATTTCTTTGTTAACGCATGGTTTATTCACTTGGGAACAGGATTATAATTTAAACTTGCAGCGAACCAAACTTATCAATAAATGGCTCCATTTCAACGCCTGCAGGGATGACAGAATAGACACACAAGCTCATGTTGAGTTGGGGACAGTGGTCGGGCCTGCTGACACATTCATCTGAGACCAAATTTAGCTACTTTTAGGAAGGATTTACTCAAGCAGATCAATCAAGCATGCCTCATCCATTCATTTTGAGTTAACCCTATGTATTTTATTTGAGACTTTCATTATAGATTTAATTCTACTCTAAAATCTTTCTCTTCTTCTAAAATTTTATTTAGACCATTTGATTAAGTGAATTGCTTTGACCTACCTTTTTGAGTAAATGTAAATTGATATCTTGCGGAGTAGGCGAATTGAAGATTGCAATGCAAGTATATCGAGGTCCGCTTCGACCTTAGACAAACCTATCTGTGGGCTTGGGGCTATGGTGTATTTTGACCTCCAAAAAACTATGCGATTCAATGATTTACATCCTCTGCTATCCAATGTTTTGTTACCAATTACTGAATGTTTCTGAATGAGATCTGTTGGTGGAAGCTCTGGGACGGGATGAGATGTACATTAAGTGGGGGGTTCTCAGCACTCTACGACTATCCTACAACATTCTAGTTAACTCTGTAAGTCCCACACTTGAAAGAATCACTTACTCTTGTTCGTTGTAAATCTTAGAGTTCCTCAAGGAAATCATTAGAGATCCATTTACACAGCGTATCACACTCCAATTTCCACGACCATTACAAGCGCTAGGAACACAAGTCCCTTGTACCTAAACAATTGCAAGCCCTCTAGAGATGTCGTTAAATTAAGAATCGCCCATCCCAACTAGGCTGTTCATAACGATGGAGATCTTCTTTTCAATGGTAGAGTGGGGCTCAGCTAGTCGCTTACACAATGGTATCTGTTTGGAGAAGTCGACTTGGAAAGGATATGTCTACAACCCTGTAAGATAGACAAATAAACTTGAAGCAGAAGCTCGTGCAATGAAAAGACATACATGGAGACCAACCTCAGCCACCCGGGACCTTGACGCGCAACCGCCCTTCGCTACTAACAGAAAATCCATAAACTTCGCTCAGCTCAAGTGTAGCACTGTCATCACGTTATGATCAACGTTGAAAGATTGAGCACGTTAAGAGATTAGGATATGACGTACACATGAGTACCTGAACTCAGAATTCATGCCTAGTATAGAAGCCTGGGAATGACCTCCGGCAGTGAACTGTGAACGCATCAAGAGGCGCTATGTCTCAAACGTGACTCCTATTCTTGATTTATCCATCGTTATGTGCTATTAACGATCTACAAGTCGATCGAGATTCACTAATTGTGGCTCGGAACGGTTTGAAGTTCACGCACACCGTGAAAAGTCAATGACGTCGAGATTTTGACGTAATCTGGGGGATGTGACCTCAACACGCAGACACAGGGCTTATTGAAGATGGGAGAATGATGCAATTACCTCCATTTCGAAGAAGCAAACATAATACGGAATTTGAAATGTGGTTGAGAATTGTGAAGACCTAATGGCATATAAAGCGGGCATCATTCCCGGTTGCCAATTCTAAACTCTTCACGAAACTCTCACCAACATCAACATTTATCACATAACTACGTCGAAAATCATGACTGATAATACGAATCCCGGAAACTTTGCCAACAGGTTTGGGCAGAAGTTCTTTCCGTTTTTACGACTGATCATTGACCTGAAACAGGCCTAAGGAGGAAGTGCAAGAGATTGCTTCCAAGAGTGGGAAGGCGAGCCACTCTGGAGTATTCGCGAGCATGGATCCCAACAAACAGATAAGGCTTTATCTTGAATTCTAATATGTGCGGCATCTCTAATTCAACAGCGGGAAATCGCGTCGGATGGTGGTAAAGCGTCTTCTGGTTCTTTCGAACCTGGCAGAGAGAAGGCAAAGGAGGCTGGCCGCAAGGGAGGCTCAAAATCTTAAGGATACTATACCAGGCCAGAAGTGACAAAATAATGAATAAATAACTGGTGCCAAGTCACATATATTCGAGGAATAATATCTGATGAGTATAATGTTTTAACGAACGGAAGAATACGTTGGTGCCAGGTGCATAGAACTTCTGCGTCAATTCTTTCATCGGCTCCGCTCTAACCTTTACGCTAACGTTACTTTTGTCCTTAACCCTAGTTTCTCGATTTTGTAATTATCACCAGTATGTTGGCTACGAGTCTATAGATTTGAAGTATTTAAATTAGTTTGTCAGGTTGCATCCAGAGGAGTTGCGGATACTTTAATGTTCATGGCCTATTTTAAGGTGACGGAGTAGCTTTTATCGTCGACTCTAGTGCTATGACCCGTTCAAAAGGGTGTGTGGAGATGCTGTTTAGTACCTGCATCCCTAGATCAGAAAATAAAATGACGATCGGCGCCCGTAGCGAACGGGAAGCCGGCCGACAGCGGAGGTTGGATCCAATGCCTCGGTATATGGGACATAACTCCGGCGACATGTGAGTGGCCGCTTTCATGGACTCCTTTGCTCCTCAACTTTCCCCTTAGCTAAGCGGCTAAGTAATTGCTCTCTCAATATTGTTTTTATTGCTCAGCCTGACAGTTTTGACATTCTTGGTAGCCCGATTAGTGCAGTAGTCTACGGGCTCGTTTATGGCTAGAAAGCCTAGTTTTGATCGTTATAGGAGTCCGATAGCTAAGCTCTAGTAAATCCTTCTGCGTTGAGAAGAAGTTGTGGTTGTAATACTGGCCCACGCTTTTGTAGTAAACTATGTAGAGTATATTCCTTTCATTAAATCGTTTACCCTCTGATATTCAAGGATTCCTATTTATCGTCTCTAGTCTATATTCTTCTTCTGGTTCCCTCGCCCTCTTAGCACTTGGCCCTTCAGTATGATGCCAATTCTGGCTCCAGCTTTGCGTGACTGTAATACCGCCTTCGACTAAGCTCTTGTTACTAGCTGAATCCTGCCCATGCCATAGATCGTTATCCTCTTCCAAATGTACGCTGCCGGGCAGTTTGCGAGATCTCGATCGTGAGTAGTAGCCGGAGGAGCTGTTCATATTCGAGCTGCCTTGGTGGTGAGCTCGTGATGCCGCCACACGACCACGGATGAAGATAGCGAAAGAGGGGAGGCATCCGACGACAATGGCTAGGTTAGGAGAAGAGTTAGCATACTGGTTTTTGTCTGGGTAGAAGTTCGTATTAGAAGGAAAGATGATCGTGTACACATACCGACGGAACCCTCTATAGCAGCCCACTGTAGTATCGAAGTCAGCTCTGGTCGGATCCACACCTAATCCGCAGCATAGCAGGGAGTAAGAGGTACGTACCAGCATGAGCCATGTTGTACTCACTTGGCCTGAATCTACGCTTGACTCCAACGAGACACTTCGTATGATAGCAGTAACCATAGTGATAATTCCAACCAAGAAGACGATGGCGATACTAATTTTCTCAATGAGCGACATCTTCAGCGTCCAGATCACGCGCAATGGAGTGACCATAACTATAATAGTCAGCCAAGCTCAGTAGGACTGCGGGAAGTCTTACTTAGAAGGTCAGTTGCTAAGTCTGCAGCAAGACTAAACCACAAGCTAATATTCTTAGCCCGCGCATCTCGAGGGGTAGCGCATTCCCCAGCTGTGAACCATGCGTGCATGGAGGAGCAGCTGGTGAAGTTGCTGATGCAGCACCCGAGGAACGTCAGGATCGAGAAGATAAGAATCGCCCACCAGATCCTGTTGTAGAGCGGCAGCCCTTCGGTCGTTCGCTTAAACATGAATAACAGACTCCATTTGACTGCCCACAGCGTCAACCAGAAGAAGAACTGGACGACAAAGAATTCCTTGAGCATCACCAACAAATCGTTCTGCAGACTCGCATAGGGCTGCATACGACCCTCCGAGATGGCCATGGCATTGAAGAACGTCGGGATTGTGGCGAGATAGAGCGCGGTCATAATGGCGAACGACACCAATGCGACATACATGAAGATGTCTTCAGCATCCATGGGAACCCTACGGGTCTTGTACCAGCGCGCACCCGTGCGCATGGCCATGAAGACGACGGCGACACAGAGGCATACCACAAGAGAGACCTGCGAAGGAATTAGCACCCCCGCCTCCAATTCCCAAAAGCCGCCAGGACAGTAGAGGGGAGGTTACCTACCGTATCGGCCCTCTGGGATACTTCTTGAGAGGCCATCGTCGATGCTGTGGCAAGGCTGCTTCATACACTTCGACCCTGAAAGAAAGTTGCACAGAATCCGAGCGTCCCGGTCGGCTTCCTCAGCAGAAATAACAGAGTATATAATTCCATCATCTGTCTGATACTGGAGGATCCAGCCGCAAAACTTGCTGATATTGGGTGGCGTAGATTTGTGACATCGGGTTGTCCAACCGTCCTTCCGGTCCTAATTGATGTTAGTCGCTCAGGGTTGTCATGCATGTGCCAGAGGAACCAACACAGTCGCTTACCAGTCTCTGCAATACCTGCATACACTGAAACTCGGAGATGAGTTCGAAGGAGGAAGGAAGATGTAATACGACCCCTGTAGTTTTACTAGTTTAGCACTTCATAACAGGGGTACGCCAACTTTTTCAAATCTTCATCAAGGGAACCTTACCAGCCTTCTTAAGAACTAGAGTGTAAGAATAAGTAGGATCCTAAATAGTCAGTAATGGTGCAAAAGACGTGATGACTTTCGCCCCTGGCCTCATGCATTCTGGTAAGGTATTCTACAGCTCCGTGCCCAACCTGGTATCGTCAACTGTGTGTGGGGTACAGGGATAAGCCTTGGACGGCCCGATCTACGTCGTATCCGAGGTTGAAGATTCTTATTAATAATGATGGTCCACAACCTGCAAGCACAATCCTTCAGAATGTTGTTAGTTCGGTTCCCGCATCAGGGGTGCGCCAGCTTTTTCACATTGCGTAGTATTTCTTCACCAAGAGCATCCCGATAACGTTCTTAGAGTCTGCTGAATAGACCGGGACTTACTGACGGTCTTTATATAAATACTTGGTTGTTGACTGTAGCCAAGCATTTGAGAATAGAATCTTAGACTGGGGTCCCTGTTCCCGGTCCCAAACTAGCAAAAATATGGAAATTGTATTCCCAGTCTGACAAGCAGGGGTGGAGGAAGCACCGGAACTTTTCTAAGTTATAAGCAGCGAAATGCGGTCCTCATGTCCCCGATACTCTTCGTACCTGCTTGACGCAGGAGGTGACATCCAATAGTTAGCCTACGTCGCCCTCCCCCATACTGCAGAAGTTCATTTCACGCTCCACGCTTTGCAGTCTTCAATATGCGCCTCCTTAGCCTCGCTGCACTGCTGCTCCTGCGGCTGGATGCCGTTCGTGCTGTCTACACCTTGGATGAGGTTGAAGCTCAGATCGACTCTTATCTCGACCAGAATGATACGCTCAGCACCCGATCTTCTCTGCCCAGGGGATGCGAGCTCGCCGTAAGAATCCTTCTAGGTCGGCTTGCGGACCCGTTCATGTACTGATCCGCGCCGCAGTGTGGCTTCCTCGCCTTCACACGGCCGCGTCAACTGTCGTACCCGAATAGCCCGACATATGAATTCCAGGAGTCTCAGTATTGGTCGCAGCAGCAGGCCCTCACCGAGCCCACGTGCCGCTTCTCTCCTGCGGCAGCGGAGGATGTGTCTTTGGCTGTGCTGACACTACGGGTCACAAATTGTAAATTTGCTGTCAAGAGTGGTGGTCACGCCGCTTTCTCTGGCGCATCAAACATCGAGGAGGGAATGACTATCGATCTGGTCAACCTTAACAAGCTTGCTGTCTCGGCCGACAAGACTCAGACATCTATCGGCGCGGGAAATGTTTGGTACAATGTTTATACCTATCTCCAGCCTAAGGGTCTAACCGTGATTGGGGGGAGAGTGTCCGCTATTGGCGTGGGAGGCTTGACGCTTGGTGGAGGCATGTCTTTCTTTTCCAGTCGATATGGGTGGGCGTGTGACAACGTCAACACCTATCAGGTGGGTTAATATTCCGCTCCCCTTACGTACTTTCAGGATAACCAATAACTGACTGGCTAGGTCGTGCTTGCGGACGGCTCGATCCGAGAGGTGAGCTACAAGTCGTCCTACTCTGACCTATACTGGGCACTTCGTGGGGGCGGGAACAACTTTGGCATCGTGACCCGCTTTGATCTTGCGACATATCCCCAGGGCGATCTGTGGGCTGGCGCGCAGACTTTCCTCTACACAAAGGAGACGGCAACTGATATCAATAATGCATTCTATTACCTCGCTATCAACTCTCCCCAGGATCCGGATGCGCAGGTCATCATTGCATACGCCTACGCTCAGTCTATAGGATCTTATGTGATCGCTTCGGATCTTCAGTATGCTAAGCCGACACCCAATCCTCCCATCTTGAAGAACTTTACATCCATCCCGGGTGCCGTGGCCGATACACTTCGCGTCGTTAATCTCCCCGACCTAACCATCGAGTTCAACAACACTAATCCCGGTGGCTTTCGGTATACTTCCCTCTTTCAACCCCGAAAATGAATCTCAAATTGTGGTGTCTAACTTGGAGCTCGCAGACAAACTTATTGGACTTACACGGTCGGTAATAGCGCCTCTTTAATGGATGAAATGGTCGCAATCTACATGGACGAGGTCGATAAGGTCAAGGATGCTGCTGGAATTGTCCCCTCTGCCGTTTATCAGCCCATCACTATCGATCAGACCAAGCACTTCTCCAAGAACGGAGGCAATCCGCTTAGCCTTGCAGGCCAGGGTCCCCTGAATCGTATGCACCCCCCCACTCCCCCACTGATCTGTGCCCCTGCTCGATACTAACTTTCTTAATTTAATAGTGATCAATATTGCCATCTCCTGGTCTGATGCCTCGGACGACGAGAGGATCATTGCTGCCGCTCAGAACATTGTCAATCGCTCCGTCGCTGCTGCAAAGGCTAAGGGACTGGACAACCCTTATCTTTACCAGAACTATGCATCCTTGCAGCAGAATGTCTTTCCCAGTTACGGGCAAGCTAACCTGGCCAAGTTGAAAGCTATAAGTGCAAAGTATGATCCTAATCGGGTATGGCAAAAGCTACAGCCGGGTTACTTTAAGCTTGGTTAATCTAGATGGTATAATATATATAGTGCTCAAAGCTGAATAATCCTAGCTAATACATACTATAATTATCCTTCCTGATAAAACAGGGACACCATAACAGATACGCGATCATGCAGGGGCTCTCGCAGGGGGCAGCGATCTCAAAAGTGGCCCCCCCGGGCCCTCCTCAGGGTGGGCTTCGAGTTTCGTCTCTGAGCAATGTTAGAGAGTGCGGGAGGTGATTATCATCCATCAAAAGCGCGAAGTTTTACCAGGCAATGCCTTCACCGGGAGTTCAATAGTTTCCTCGTCGGAATTAGGTGAATGACATTTGTTTAGTATAATAGAATTGAGTATCTGGATAATCTAGTTATCAATATTCTGCTTGATAAGAATGTGTAACCCTAGGACTGAGATAGTCGTTGTCGAATCCTATTCCCGAACGGATGATTTAATTCGAATTGTGATTCTTCCAAATTGGGGTCGTGGGCATAGTCGGTCTTATGAATTGGGAAATCTTTCAGGTAGCCCATCATGCCACATTTCAACATGCTGGTCCCTTATACCGTTTCTGTATGCAACGTTTCGGTGGTATAGCAGCTCTTGTACTCCCCTACAGCTGTTCGTTAACCGGTTACTACATCTACAGCTAATAAGCGACGTGAATTCGAAGATTAGATGACAAAACTCAGACGCTTTCTTTCCGCCGAGAGAAAGCCTTGGAGGTCCTGTTAACCGAGCCACTGTCTGCATCGATGTCTTATGGCGTCGTAGGCATCCCAGGTATGGTCTGCCCTTTTGGGGAATAGATTGCGGATATACGTAGCCAATCCCACCCCAATCCTTGGGGATCTTGGTAGTACCTGACCTCCTGTGCTTTTAATGTCCTATTCTCATTTCCCCATGACATACCGCCACATTGTAGCTGCTGTGGAAGATGTTCAAATAAGACATGTATACTGACAAACCAAGTAGAAGTTCGAATGCACTTAAGCTGAGTGTATGCTTGGAGCTTTAAAGCCCACCCACAACGCTCCATCAACTATTATCTGCGCCAACTCTGTGTTCAAGCTCGCTTAACAGCATGGGATGCCACCCTTGCAAGACATGATGCAGGTCGGTTGAAAATTCTGGGTGAGCAAATTTGGAAGAGCCAAGATATCGCATCTTTCCATCTATCGCTACTTCTATTATGCATGCAGTTGTTCGATTGGGAGTACCTATTGGAACCGTCCATAGGTCTCTGCTGTGGTACCAAGCCAGCCAGAATCCCAGAGTACTAACACCTACAAATGAGGCCTTTTTCTCGCTAAAGCGACGGTATACTCCCCACAGATCTCAGGAGGTAGGCCCTTTACAACAGTTGGGCATTTTTTCCGGAAAGTTTCTCCGTGCTGGTGAGTTTTGACTGGGCACTGATAAGGTAGAGCCAATGTGTCGGACTGTTTGACACATCCTAGACTGAATCGCTGGACAAGAGACCCAGCCCTGTCGTTTACTACGTCTTCGTATGCGGAAGGACTATTGCACGATTTGGTACAACTAGCGAGTTTGAGGGCAGAGGAAATTGCGGATAAATACATGGCGATATTTCGTCAACATCTGGCAAAGTGAGAAGTTTTTACATGTCAGTCAATGTACCACAACTTGTGAGCTCTTGAGCCTACGGAATATATACTCTACTGTATTTGTGATGCAGTGAACTATTAGCAAGAAATAGAATTTTGAGATAATGAAATCTTTAATAACTATGACTGAAAAGACAAGTGGCCTTAAAAAAGTACAATGTTGCATTCAGAATGCATACCATCATAGGCATGATACAAGCTTATTTTTTCGGGTGTGGTTAAATATGATGCACATGATGCAACAATTAGCTTAAGGTCTGCTCATTATTAAAAGAGTGTTATGTTCGTATTCAAATCGGCAACTGCCTCTGGTCGAGGAAACCCATCCCAAAGTTGATCATAGAATTTAGTCCTGGAATTGGGTTAAGATTCAGCGCGAAATTAAACTAACAATCATCGAAATTTGAAGAGATACTGCAGTCTATTTTTTTTTTAGCGGAATGCCTACGTATGAGCATCGGTTGTATTATGTTGTAACTTCCTCTGTGACTCATATAATTTATTTCTGAACAAAAAGTATGATGAGAGAAATCCATAAGGTTCCTACAACATAGCGCAAGAGAGGGCTTGTTGGCGAATATTGAGGATAAACTAAGAGTGGAAGATATGAGACAAAGTCCCTAGTAGTAAGGTGGTCTGGTAAAGGCTAGGTCTTGTCTAACTAGAAGCAAATTATCTTACAATTGATTCCAGAAATGAATAGACGTGCGAGTTAAGCTATATCTTACATAGGGGAAGACGTAATATCGATTGAATCATGGACATAGGTAAAACCTTAGACTTTATATCTTGCAACTACGCACTAACACAAACAGCTGTAGCTGGCCATACATTGTCGCACTTGTTCTTAATGTACGTATTCCATTTTTGCAGCTCCGCCAGAGTTGTCTTAGTCTCGCCATTGATTACTGTATTCTATTCGTTGCAATTAGACGTGGATCCACATTGAGTTGGAGCTGGTGGCTTAGGATATGTCCCAGTTGTTGTCGGTCAGTTAGATGATTTGGATGATGCAGATGTATGCGTTGTCGTTGTTTGAGTGTCATTTGTGTTGGATGTTGGTGCGGGGGCAAGGTAGCCCGAAGCTGTTGTAGAGTCCGAGCTCTGAGACGTTGAAGAAGTTAAGTTTGTCGCTGGTGAATGAGTAGTTGTTACAGGTTCAACTTAGTTCTGTTCACACTGGCCATGCTGCGGTGTCATCAGTTAGTTGAGCTTCGCGTACGAACGGTTATCGTATTTACCAGTAAGACTTCCCAACCTCAAGATTGGAGCACTCCGTATCAATATTAGGGTTCATGTCTATGATTTGACCGGTGTTAGAATCCAGAGAAAGCAATACACTAGTGCTCATGAAATGGGAAGCAGGTGTGTGAACACAAGAACGTACTAATCATTTGCGAAAACATGATATCGTATTCCATCGATAACTGTGGACAAGTATCATCAACTCTGATGATGTAGTAAAGACCACAATTCTTGATTGATTCTCCCTAGAGCAGGAGAAGAACCTGGCTAGCACTAAGCCCTTCTACAGTGTGGATTGCAGCCCAAGTGGACCCGACAAACACGGTGGAGCCATGAGTTGTCTTCACTCTTGGGAGACTGGGAGGCTGTATAGACGGTAGGTGGACAGCTAAACAAGTAATTAAACTCTATCCACAGGTTTTGATACATTTTGTTACGTCACGAATTCCGTCTCCTTCTCATATCATATAGCTGCTTCATACTCAAGGATTAGTCGGTCTCTTTCTGCTGAGGACAGGCCTTCCATTCTCTCGTAGCCACGATCGGCTTCATCTTCCTAAACTTGCTCATAGTCTCGAGCCCAGTCGTCTGCACTGAAATCATCTGGCCATCCATACTCGTTCTTGAGAATGGAGTGCACCTCCTCTCCACCATACAATAGCTAAGGTATATCAGTATAGTTCGTTGCATGACTACGGCTAACCTACAAGATTAGCTCATCATTGTCCCTTCGCGACTGTTTGGGACTAAGTTTAAAGATTCAAGTCGGTCTTGGTAGTCGCGGAGGACGCTGGTGGCATGATAACCCGGATAATTGCGGTACGAAGAGTCGTCATCCGGAAACTCATAGACAAGATTGTGGTTCTAACGAGCGTTTTCCTCTGGTGTAGATGGTCCCGTGATAGTCCGCAAAGAATCTTGAACTTTATAAGTACTTTAAGAAAATCATCTTGGAGTACTTACTAGCTTCGGTATCCAAGATCAACGCACTCCCTTCGCGACTAAAATGTGTTGAGAGGGTCACATCCTGGGGTTGAAAGTGGTTGATATTGTCGTCCTCTGAGCCTCGAAAGACTGGGTCTCGACCGGAACGGAAATCTTGGTCGTTAGGGTAATTGAGAGGAAATGACTCATAATAGAAATCTGGTCTATCAAAGTCCGGTCTTGCGCAATATGGAATTCGCTTAAGAAGTGGCACGACCCTCGGGCTCAGTTCATGCTCTTGCACTAAAGGATTCGTAAGGGTATGGCGACCCGTATCAGCCGGTGGGAAAATTAGTCTTCGAGCTTGAAGTAACAAATGAGAGATGAGGATAGCATAGATTTCGGTGATAAGTGCAACAATCTCGTATTCAGTGTAGGCAAGAGGTGAGTCTATAGGAGGGTTTGGCATGTATCGTATATCCAATTCCAATAATGCGCGATTTAGAAATATTGGCAAAGAGAATGAGAGAGATGAAAATTGGAACGGACAGCAAAGAAGTATATGAGTGAGACAAGGTGTGTTGGCGCTAGAAGTAATTGCTTCATTGAATCCTGTTCGGTTTCGGACCTACTTTCACACGATCACAGCTTGCCGAACACCCAAATTCCTCTACAGGTGCGTGCGCCCTTACTTAAGAGTAGAGCTGTAAATAGGTAGTTAGATTAGCCAAAGGACTTTCATGAACTCACAAAGCCGAGAAGTTGACTAAATTCTTAATATCAGTCGTATGCTCTGCCCGGACCATTTGCTTTCTTTTGACTTGCACGTCAAAAGATATGCAGCATGGTCGAGATTCAGAAAGATATCAATACTAGAATAATTCTTTGAAGATTCCACTTAGTGATGCCCCCGTTCCTAGATGACTCGAATACAAAGGCCTGCAACGCCTCGGGCCCTGGCTTGCCTTGCAGGTGGGAAGTCGAAATTACCGTACTGGATAAGTCCTTTCTCTCAGCTCCAACTTAGAGCTACCGAGTCGTTATCCAAGTGTAGAAGGATGTGGCAAGGAGAAGAAGAAATCCAAGCAGAATGTCCGTCGAAATGATGCCCTCGACAGGTGCGGGAGCTACTATTGTTTGGGATATTCTCGAGTCTAGTTTATCTCATGAAGTCCAAACTGGGAAAAAGAAATTGAGATGGCAATTTCAGTTTCTTTCGTCCATTTGCTGGCTTTGGGCCAAGAGTGATTGCTATCGATGCTGCGTTACAGCCTACAACGTCGCACACAAACAACACAGGCATATGAGGCTCGAACTCAAGGGCATTCAAATTAGCTAAGACGAATCTCCGAAGAAAATGCAGCGAAATGTCAATGGTGGGGATATTGTCGCCAAACGCTGCGCTGCAGGTAGACTATAGGTTTGTCGTGCAGCTGAAGTAGGTGACCGTAGATGTCGCAAACAGAATTCACCGCTTGGAAGAAGTCTTGGTTCATCCTCGCTAAGATCGGGGCCGCATAGACTAAGCCGCATTCTGCGTCCATTACCTGCATTCACTTCTTTGATGGTGGGCTCGCGACGCTCGCCTCTCTGCGAACAAAAGCGTTCCCATACACTAGAACGTTGCTCGATCTTTCCATTCACCGTCGCTGTAACGTTGGAATCAGAGAAACTGGATATAAGTACCGGGCTGGCTCCAAGTCAGGATTATAACTTTCGTGTTTACACTTCCTCTCAACTCCTTGGCTACACTCGTCGCAATATTCATCCTATATCAAAATACAATCTACCGATACCTCCGTCGCAATGGCGGGCTCAAGCTCCCTGATCCTCGACCGCGAGAGATCGTTCGATGATTCCCCTCCCACCTTCTCACCCATGACTCCTGCAACCGGACAGGTAGCTGGAACATGGAATACCACCTCTAGCTCTGCCGGCCTGTTCCCTGGCACGACCCCGACCCATCGGACTGCTCCGTTCCACAACCTTGGTCTTGATAGTCGAACGCAGACTGCAGACCAAAACAGCTGGCTTGGTAACACAAGCATCTCTTCCAATCCGCGATGCACCCAGTCTGTTCTTGGTTGGAGGGCGGCTCCAAACGGAAGTCCAGTTCCTAGGCACCAAACCCAACTTCCGTTACGGGAACGGATGCAGAGCATTTCAGTCAACAGTCATCTCAATATATTTTCACCTCAGCCAAATTCTGTGCGAGGCCAGATGAACAACACCCCCAGAAACATTGAGCCCATGTCAGTCCCCTCCGGTCCTGCCCGAAACGTCCCCGAACATCGACGTCGTATTCGCGAGGTACACCCTCAAACAATCCAGAGAGACCTTCAAAATCCGTCTATACTAGACCCTGTCTTTTTGCAATGGCTTGACGACGAAACTCTGGCCAACTTTGGAATCGGTCGCAATACAACGGCCCATCCATCTCGACCTGAGCCTCGAAATGATAATGTCACACCTACCATTCGGTCACCTCCAGGGTTTTCGCCAACCCCCGACCGAGCGCACTCTTCACCGGTAATCTCTGGAGTCAGGAGATTAGGAACACGATTTCGACCCATGACTGCCCTAGGAGAGCCTCGACGAATTCCCACGAGACGAACCGAAGCCGTAGATCCTTCTGCATTCTCTGGCAATTACCGTGGGGAACACAACGCTCGCAATGCCAGTGTTGCAAACCTCTCTGACGAACTAAATTGCGCTCTTTGGCTGACGAACCTTCCGCATGATGTCACGCATCGTGAACTCCTGGCTAGTATTCGAAACATCGGACGCATTTGGTGCTCTGTCATCAATGCTCCTGACTACCCTCGACATGTCACCGCTGCTGCCAAAGTCGTCTTCTTCACGCCAGAACCGGCTCAATGGCTTCTCTTGCAATCCTTGACTGCGGGCTTGGTCATCCGAGACAAACTTGTCAAGGTCACCCACAATCGTGTCAAGTATGGCGAAGAACCTCTCACTAGTAACGCATCTCGGGTTCTCATTATCACGGGAAAGCCTGATTTCGTCAATGAGACATGCTTGACAGAATTCTTCAACGCTAGATTTGTATATGAAGTGGATAACATCCAGTGTCTCATCAGAGCTAGGGACCGCTCCATCGTCCAGTACAGTTTCGGTAGTTACCGATGCCAGGCGCAGATGGGCAAGATGGCTTTGGAGAAGGATAAACCCTTCGGGTTTGAGAAAGTTGAGTTCGGCGAGGATCCTTGTGAGGTTGGCGATTCGATGGCCGCCTACGGAGTGGCCGCCAAACGAATCCTGAGACTAGATGATTGATCACCGGGACAGCAAATGATGGAGTGAGAGAGCCATAGCATGATAGACATGATGCTTGATACGATGTGGATAATTCAACATTGTCGCTGATTCGATTCTCAAAGATGGGTGGGACTTGCGAAGGGGCATAGATCGAGAACTTAGTCTATGGATATTCTAGATGTTGATTTCGACTTAGCTCAACAAATTTGTCACCTATCTTGAATTCTCCCGTGATTTGGAACTATACTTGAATTCAATTTTCAACGATTAGATACCTGGAAACTCGGTGCCTGGTGATTGCCCTTCACCGTATCAAGACCCTCCAAGCCTCTGATATAATTACTAAATTATCCGATAAGAAACATCCTCCGATGAGACAGTGTCCTTTGACAAGATAATTGCCTCCGATTGAACAAGGCGTCACTCAAAGTATGACGACCTAGGATAGTCCTCAAAGGTAACTTATAAACAGCTGGTACACACCCTTGCGCCGTGTGCAATCTCCTCACTCCAACTTCCTCATCCAGGGCGGCATGTCTACAAGGCCTTCCATCTCATCCCTCGTCTCATTCCACAGCATTTTCTGAACTCGTTGTCCTTGGGCAGAGATGAGGAAGCCGAATGGCTCTTCAATTGTCATGTCTCCCAGAAGCGTTCCGTGCGTCTCCGGGCCGGCTATCAACGCCGCGTTCATGGCAATCCATGTGCCCTTCTCGGGGGTCCTTGCTCGCATCTTCTTAACCGCTACAACAGGAAGGCGCAAATAGATGGGCAAAACATCAGTCATATTCGTATCAACCATGCCGGGACAGAAGTTGTTAATGACGACCTTATCGGGTTTGTAGTGCTTCGCCACTTCGAGCAGGAACAGTGTTACTAAAAGTTTGCTGTCCCCGTATCTGGCAAAGGATGGGATGCCGTCCGCTGTGTCGAAGTGCTTCAGCACTGTCTCTCTGTCCTTTAGTGGAAGAGTCTTAGCCAAGCTGTTTCGAGCGTGCATTCGGCTGCCTGTCCAAGTGATGCGTGACGGCGTGCCGATCTTCTCCGCAGTAGCTTCAAGGGTTGGGAGAAGCGCAAGCATGAGCAATACATTGGACAAGTAGTTCACCTGAATGTTTTTCTCATGACCCGTCGATGCCTTCTCAGGATCCAGTGTACCGATTCCGGCATTGAGCATGAGTAGATGAAGCTCCTTGAATTCGCTTTTAAAAGATGCCGCAAATTCTTGGGGGCTCTTGTAGTTCTCCATATCGAGTTTTAGAACTTTGACAATGGCTTTAGGGTTGCCAGCCTTGATTGCGGGCTCAGCGAGGAGTGATTCCCTGAGAGCTTCTCCCTTAGAGACATTTCGCACAGCAAAGACAAGAGTTGAGATCTTGAATGTAAGGAGCTGGCGGGAAATTTCAAGGCCGATGCCCGCGGTAGCCCCTGTGACGATAGCTGTTTTGCCAGTAAGGTCAATGCCGGGGGGCAGAGGCGGGACAGGCGGTTGGAAAAAAGGCATGATGAGGATATGAAATCGAAGTCGAGAAATGGCCCTTATCCCTCAAGCAGAATTATTGCCTTGCGATAAGGGGCGGTGGCGGTGATCTTCATATTATACGCCGTCTACTTTGAGCCCACCCTCTCCTTAAATACGTTCTCTGTGAGACCCAACATGCCAGATCATTACAAACACCAAACGGGATTCAAAAGCTTCCAGCCTTCTGGCTTCATGGGTGTATAGGCTATTGTCTTCAGCATTTACCGTTTTAGGTTTGATGGACCGCCATCTCAAGGGCAACTCCGCGTGGTGGGTCAAAGTCCGCAAGACTCTCCCGAAATTCCGCACGGCGTGCCAGTAAAAACTGAGCTACGGGCACGGAGACGATGTCTTTAGTAAGTTTTTATTAAGCCAGAAAGTCCCCGAGATGCACCGAATCCCTTTTTGTACGCATGAAGCTTCGAATCCATGGCGGGGCTGCACAGACTTGCTAGCTTCCGGACCAAGTCTAGATGTGAGGCGGCATCTCAGTATCATTTAGCACCTTGCACTCTCACATATACCAAGTCGTAAAATAACACATCATGTTACGAATTAAAAGCGGAACTCAAAATTCAATGCATCTTCGTACAATTCCATAACAACATCAATTGTGGCGGTCACACATCATGCCAGCTTCAATCTCAAGCTCAAATCGGCTTTCAGTAGCACGCACATTCAAACATCTAGATAGGATAACGAAGAGATTTCCTGGTAACATTAAACAGGTACACAATGTATATTCTGCTCAATGCCTGTATCGGGACTGGTAACTATTCACTCCAAACGCGATGTTCACCCAGCGGCCCACATACGCAGAATCTTTGGAGCGCATTCCAAGTAATTAACCAAGCCAACCGGCCCTCCTAATCCTCCTAGCCATGCGAAGAGAGGGCGCGGGTAGTCTAGCAGATTTCTGTGGGTCGTAAACTCTACCATCGCCGATGTGAGTTCTATAAACGAGCCCGTTTGGGGTTGTTCCGTGTTGTAAGAAATTCTCCCTCTCTTCTCGAATACTTTGCGCTAGATCTAGCAAGAAGGTCTTGTGAGTCTTTTCGGCAGGCTTTAAGTGGCTTGTTAAGACATCAATCGCCGTTTGATTCCCCACTGCCAGGAAAGGGTCCGCGCCCTTGTTGACGAGCGACAAGCAAAATTCCTTTGACTTAACCCTCCTTATCTCAGCGGTTGAGAAATTAAGGTGGATGTCAGTTTTCCTGTGAAGGTAGAATTGACTCAGTTTCAGACAGCAATGGAAGAGAATAGTGTGCCCATTCTCGCCAACTCGCCCGTTTGCATCGGCCCCTTCAGCTTGTATCCAGTCAATCCCGAGCCGATCAAGCATGCCATAATACTGAGGCTCATCGGCCCTATCCGCAAGGACGTTGAAAAGCACAGTATCCTTAGCTTCTTGAGTTGTGATACCCCGTCATATGAGTAGTTTGATCTTGTAGCCCATTTCGATTGTATGGACAAGCCATCCACAGAAGTTGTTGTGTTCCTTCAAACCGTGCCTAGTAAGCACTTGAGCCACATTTCCATAAGACGAGACGACTCACCCTCTTTAACCGATCGAGTAGAAGATTAACAATGACCCACCATTCAGGTACAGAATCTGGATGGTTTTCGTCCATCCGCATCGAACTCCAGGACCACGGTAAGCTCCTGGGTTTCCAGTCCTGGCTAAATGTGCTGAGGATTTCGCGTTCTCGTCCACGGCCATCCCCTTGTTGAACTAAGTATTTGATGATTTCAAAGAATAGTGGTTCATGTAGTTTCCTGAGACCCCATTTATAAAGTAAGATCTCAATCCCCAAAAGTGCCGGAACTCTGGGCTGGTACCACCAGCTTCTAAAATTATGCAGCCAGGGCCATATCTCGCGTTCCTGGTGCTCGATTCGGTGCATTTGCGCCCCGTGATCTAATAAAAAAGAAATCCCAGATTTCGGCATGAGTTCAGTCTCCACAGGCCATGTCTCAATAGACTCGAGGTACGTTAGAAGCGGCGTTGTGGCAAAAAATGCTGTAGAGAAGCCTTCGCCAAATGACGCGGGTGCGAGGCTGTTAATATCAGCACCAGAACGCAGAAACTGGTTCATCATATCTATTGATCCTGTTCTCCCCATCAGCTCTGCCGCCGCAAATATAGGTATATGCCTGGGTCGACGAAAGACAAACAGCTTATCGGGGTCTTCGAAGAAGCCGGGGCACTTTATTGAACCTTGAATAATGGCACCATTCTCTACAAGCAGATCAAAAGTAGGAGCCGAGCCACATTCTATGGCCGCGGACAGGGGTGATGCCAGATCACCTGGTGTGTCAAAAGCTAGGTGATTTGGGTTAGCATCGCGACTGAGCATACTGCGAACAAGTTCGATAGACGCGTTGCGCTTGATAGATCCCACCAAGGAAATCTTTAGTAACCAGTCATCCATAACGTCTAGGCACAGACCAGCATCCATGAGTCACTGCATCATCAGCTGTCCTTTCGGTTTGATCAAGGCTCGAGCAAGAGCCTTGCGCTGATGCTTACAAGAAATACCTTCGAGCGTAGCACCGCAGCTTATAAGCGCCGCAAACGCCTCCGCGTGGCCTTTCCTTGCGGTCATCGTCAACGTTGACACTTTATACGGGCCAGGCTCGGCATCGAGGGCTTTGCGATTTGCCGCCCATATGGGCTGAGCCCACTCGAGATTTCGTTGGACTCTTGCAGCCTGTTTGTCAATGTGGATTTTGCTGGGATTAGCGCCATGAGCTATTGCAGCGCGAATGAGGTCTGCATCTCCATTCGAGCACGCCCACCGCATAGTTCTTTGCAACGCATTGGAGCTGCCGAATAGAGCATCTCCCAAACGATAGGATAGCTGTCTACTGCATTTCCATAGGCCGACGAGATCCGTAATCGTCAAGCTGACGACGATGCTGTCAAGGAGCTCCGTAGGTAAAGTCTCTGATGGTGCTGTCATGATGGAATGCATGAAGACTGATGAGAATTGAACTCTAGGGAGGATAATGGAGTAAGAAGGACTTACTGAATAGTTATATAATTAACTCGTGTGACATTGGTACTTGAGTCATACTATCCTTGCTTGGGTCTAGGCCTCCTTTCGAACCAACACAAGTAGGCACACTGCCCCCCACCTTCAGTTGGTCATAAATATGGATGGCGGGCTCCAAGGTATTACTGCTTCCATATTTTCGCCCAAGCAGGACAGATTCGAATAGAAGGAGGAATAGCAGATTTCACGACGCTAGTTCCTATTTCAATGGTTCTATGGTAGAATATAGCTCAACTGGTGCTACACTAGCCCATACGTCCATGACCTCAGCTACCCTATACTACCGAAACACGCGGAAACGGCTGGATCGCTCTTTAGCCGTATATATGGAAAAGAGGCAGGGCGGATAGGGGTATTGAAGTTTATTAACAGATATGAACTGTGTAAATGTGCTGAGCGATTGTTAAAAGCTACATTGAACCCTCCAATTACCTGCATCACAATCTGGGAACGAAGATGTTTCACCAGCATAAGCACATAGTTGATGGTTACCACGCCATGCCCTGGTCAAAAACCAGCGACGTTCCCTACATGAGTGTTCGTCTCATCACCTGCATCATGCTTTTTGAGGCTATTCAGAACACCCTTTCGAAGCCAGGCAGGGATATTAGCACTCCCGTACTTATCGCCAACATGAAGTGTTGCTTTTCCCGTCAGCTTAGCCTCCCCTACTTCATTTCTGTTTACGGCGTCAGATGGCCCGTCAACAGCAGCAGGAGTAGCATCAGAAGTATCCTCCACTACGTTACAAGATTTGTTAGCAGTGCCTTGCAGGAAACATTTTCTGATGATCTCGATTGGCTTACCGGAGCTTTTTCCGTCAACTATGAGGAGACCAGCTCTCCCAGCGAATTCTTTGGCAAGTCTGGTGTCTCCAACTTCTTCCCGAATACCAGGGCTTTCGCCTTCGCTGGAAAAGGTCATCCTCTCTATGTGATAATTATGTGGTGGCTGTTCTAGCTGTTGCTTCAGATCCTTGACTGTGTCCTCGCTCCTATACTTGACCTTCACGGTGTGAGGACCTCCGCCTACGAATTGTCAGCTTTTGCAACAAAACTTGCAAAGATATTGGTGCATCTGACCTGTTTGCAGCTGAATGGTTAACTCAGCTACTGTCGTGGTCGAACTTCCAGTGGTAGGGGCCACAGTTGCCATGTTCAGAACCGATATAGAATGCTTGACATCGGCAGACGGAACGAGTTCCAACAATTAATAGGATACCATCTATTTATGAAGAGGCTCTCACACAAGAGCGGGTGGCTAGTCTGCCTCGTCGACTAGTCTAGAGAGACAGGGAAACGGCCCCCAAAACCGGCGTGAAAGCTGCGCCTCCACCACCTGTAAGATGGCCTTCATGGGGCAAATTTATTGGTTATCGATGGGATTTGTTTACCCCGCTCTACCTGCAGTCATCACATTGACAACCAACAGCCCTTCTCGGAATCGAGAACTTTTCATGACAAGGGACCATTTCGATTTATGTGTAACCGAAGTATCAAGCTATACTCAATAAGAATAAAGCAGCGTTGAGCTTCTCCTTATGTTCAAGAATGTCACATTTGGTAAAGTTCACCAGTGGTTGTGCATTCGTCAAGCCTCTGAGGACTGTACAATGTTGACCCATGGTTACATTTATCGTAGCGGCAGGAGACCCCAGTCTATTGGTGTTTGTCGCGCCCAAAGGGTGGGGCTGAAATACAAATCACAAATCGTCGGCCAACAGCCTTCGAGGGAACATTCGGGGGTGAAAAGCCCCCATGCTTGCCAAGCCTCAGCTGAGCAACTCCGACATTCTGTGTCTTCAAATTCGAAAATGATGCAAGACAATATCTCACCATCATTCTTTGCCTTGTAGGTCTCCCTCAGATTATTTGAGGGCCACCAGGAGCCAGCATTCTAATCTTCTAAATGCTAGATTGAGATCTACCTGACCTCCGGGGTGCGTTCATGACACCTAGGTCTCTGTGCCACATTTTGAAGTATGGTAGGGGGAACCGCTGTTTTGTGAAGTAAGTTTCCAGTTTTCAAGGAAACGCCTAATATTTCCTGAATGCTCAGACTTGTTGTCAATTTTAGAACCTCTTCTAACGGTATTTCAAAGGACGACCATGCTCAAAGCCTCAGTCTTCATCGCAGTCGCAAATCCAGTCGTATGATACATCCTGCGGCTTCTCATCATACATGATGGCTTCAGGTTCGAACCTGGTGAATCACTTGGCCAGCTCTGGGAGCTCCAAAGTTCACGTAGGCGACAACGTCACCGTCTACGAGACAAGCAACAGATGTTTGAGTGATCTGCGAGGTACCGACCCACGGCTAGATAAGGAGCGCATTGAAGAACTCAAGGGCGGCTTGTTCGAGGACCTTTGTGCTTGGGTCTTCGATGACCCAAGCTTCAAGCAATGGCAAAGGCACCCGGATAGCCGTTTGCTGTGGTTCAAGGGTGGCTCGGGCAAGGGGAAGACTATGCTGCTCTGCAGCATAATAAATGCTGCGAAAGTCAAAAATAGGTAAGGTGGGCTACTTCTTTTGTCAGGCCTCCAGCGACAGCCTGAACTCCTCTGCTGCCATCCTACGTGGGATCCTGTACATGTTGGTTGACGAACAACGCTGGCTTCTCCCTTTCGTTCAGGATGAATACGACAAAGCAGGCAGGAATTTATTTTGGGACACAAACGCCTGGTATGCCCTTAAAGGCATTTTCGCCACCCTCATTCGCAATGCAACTTCGGAACGGATCTTCATAGTCATCGATGCTCTTGACGAGTGCACCCAAGACCACTCACAGGTTTTGGGCCTAATAGTCTCAATGTCGGCAATTTCGCCGCACTTAAGATGGATAATCTCAAGTCGAAATCAGCCGCACACCGAAAAGCATCTGGGGCAACTTGCACCGGAGGCCCTGATCTGCACTGAGCTGGGTGGAGACTCTGAGTCATCAGAATTCAGCGACTACTTAGGTATCATGGTCAGCAAGCTGGCAACTTCGCAATCTTACGATGCCCCAACAGAGCTCGCTGTTAAGCTGCACATTGAGCGTAATGCGGATGGTCTTTACCTATGGGTGTCATTAGTATGCGAATACCTCAAGACCGTATCTGGGCCGCAAGTCATACAGACAGTTCATCGTCTTCCCCGAGGTCTGAACACCCTTTACTTGTACATGCTGCGTCAGCTACTAGAAGGTTGGGGATATGGCAACAGGCAAACCGACGGCGATGATATCTTGGTCTGTCGAACGATTCTTGCGGTTGTTGTGACAGTCTGTCGGCCGATCTCGCTCGCTGAGCTCAATTACATCATTGGCTTCGGTCTAGAAACGCGGGAAGAAAGAGTACTTCACCTTGTGACACTCTGTTTTCCATTTTTGGTTGTTCAAGAGAAAATTGTATACGTCGTACACCATTCGGCCAAGGAGTTCCTGCTTTCCCCGACGGTTTCAGCCTCGCCTTTCTTGATCAACACAGCGGCAACACACCTTGAAATATTCCGGAGATCGCTACAGTCCATGGAGTCAAATTTAAAACGCGACGTCTATGATTTGCATCAGCCTGGAATTTCCATCGATGAAATTATCACACCTAATCCAGATCCAATGGCCCTGATACAATATCATTGTATCCACTGGATCGACCATTTGGCAGAATCGGTGACCGTGGGACTGGATGAACTCAACGAAACACTGGGTGATGGGGGATTGGTCGATAAATTTCTGAGAAAGCGCTTTCTACATTGGTTAGAAGCGCTCTCCCTCCTACGGTGCTTTTCAGACGGAATAAGGTCGGTGGAACTTCTGTCGAGTCTCGTCCATGTCCGTAAAAAAAAAAAAACCTTTAAGTTACTAAGAGACTAACTACTCAAAGGAACATGTTGAAGCTCCTAGCTTGCTAAGCCTGATTCATGATGCACATCGATTCATGCGATATCATCAGTTTGGGATTGAGCGTAGCCCTCTCCAGGTCTATGCATCTGCGCTCATTTTCAGTCCCCAAAACAGCATAATCCGACGTCTTTATCATAAAGACGAGCCCGAGTGGCTTATTATGAAGCCATGCATGAATGAAAACTGGGGATCTTCCGTTCAAATCCTCGAGGGTCACGACAAATGTGTTCGTAGGATAATTCCTTTTGGCTGCGACGGGAAAACTATAGCCTCGGCGTCTGAGGACGGGGCGATAAAAATTTGGGACGTAATGAAAGGCCAGTGTTCTAAGACACTCAAGGTGCCTTGGGTTGGTGCGCAAACTAATCAATCACCTGAGATATGTGCCGCATACTCTGATAATGGAAGCTTGAGTAGACTTGTCACGGCATCAGGGAACATGCTCCACGATTGGGATCTTGAAACCGGGCAATATGGCCAGGGTCTGGAGAATCTACAGAAAACTTCGTACGACTCTGAGTACATCGTGGGCATTTCATTTCTCGCTGGCAGTAGCAGCCAGGTGGCGTCTGTGACAAACCTCGGACGAACCACAATCTGGGACCTCGAGCAGCGTCGGCGACTCAAGACGTGGCATGTCGTTGGAATAAAGACTATTAACAGTCTTGGGAAATTTGGGCCGGATCTCAAAACGGTAAAGTTCTCGCGTGGTGATACCGCTGAACGTCTCATGCTGACTCGGCACCCTGGACGGTTTGATATGCGCAGGAAGGCCGGATTCATTAAGGTTTGGAAGGTGTCAACAGGACAGTGCATCCGATCTTTCGAAATCAAATTTCCCATTTGGTCTGCATCAGCCATTTCCTATGAGGCGAAATGGATAGCAACAAGGTCTCGCCTACATACCATTAAGATACTGGATATCGCGACAGGCCAATGTATCCAAACCCTGACAGGCCACAGACGCGAAATTGTTGGGTTATCCTTTTCGGATAAAGTGAATCATTTAGTTTCGGCTTCCTTGGACAATACCGTGAGAGTCTGGGACAACAACACGGGCCAATGCCTCCATGTGCTGGATATCCCACGCATTCCACATGCCTGGTTGGATGCGCCGTTAGTCGTCTTAGCTGATACGAACCGCGTAGCCGTCGCATCATTGGACAAGATCAGAATCTTGGATACGGGTACCAACCTGGGGGGTTCTGTGGCCCAACGGCGTTGGACTAGTATACATTCAGTAACCTTGTCGCCTAATGGGGACTACTTGGCGATTGGGAGAGAGAAAATTACCGAATCGGCCTGGAAGTTAAATGTTGTGGTCTGCAGGCATGACACAGGTCAGAGTATTGCTGAATTCTCCGAGGGCAATATCCGGCATGGAAAACTATGGTTTTCAGGAGATCACTTGGTAGTGGGGGGAATTTGGAAAGACAATCTCAAGAACGCGAACATCTTGGTGAGGTTGGACGTGCCGGGGATTGGCGAGGCTGTATCCGTCCCACGCCATGAATATAGAATCCAAGATGACTGGATTTTAAGAAATTCGGAGAGGCTATTGTGGCTTCCTGCAGACTACCGCCCACACAACCTAAGTAAACAGGCTGTGGAGAATTTGTCGATGGTTATAGTGTGTAAATCAGGCCCTATGTTGACCATGAGGTTCTCTGATAGCTGAGTGACCACGGATCATCTTCTGTAGCGCTCTACTTTACCTTGACTTTAAAAACTCAAATAGGCAATGTTCACGAATTCGCCCTGTCGATTATACAAAGTTTTCCAGACTTGGTATTGGAAAAGACAGTCAGAATAGACCAAACCCGTGAAATCGGTATCTAAACTGTGCAGCAGAAAAATCCATTGACACTTCTTGACTCTTTTAATATGTCTTCTGCCTTCGCCATGTAAGAAGAATAAGGTTGCCTGCCTCGTATGTTCCGTTGCATTCTTGGTTCTTAGTAAATCTCGTTCACCGTCTGCCCATCAATGGTTGGGAGCACACCTAAATAGAGCAGACGTAAAAAAGACTTAAAAACTAGAAGTTCAATAGTAATATGAGCGTTGTGAGCTTGTTATTAGAGGGCATATAGCGTGCCACTGGATGCCGAGATTACCTCATTAACAATTGCTAGTTTATTTGTCAACCACGATAATTTGGCTGTAAATTGAAGAATGTAAACGCAATTAAGCTATGTGTCATAATTTGACCTGGAATCAATACTCAAAGTGATTTCAGCCTTCATTATTCATCGCAACCTTACTGTAGCTCATGTATATTCGAGCCAGGTCACTTAGTAATGCTTCCTAAACGTAACATACCAAGCGCCAGTTCCGGGGCCAAAGTACGGCATTAATTTATCGATCTCCTCCGCGAATTCCTGCGTTTTGGTACCATCTTGGTGGAGCTATCAAGTAGTAAGTAACAGGCTCATTGCTCCTATGATAAGGTCGTGACTTAGTAACTAGCCTCAATGCTTTCCCAGCCAAGCTGGTAGACAGCAAGCCTTCGCTCACTTTCGGCCACCTCATCCTCACGCAAGCCATTTACTGGTTTTCCGCTAATGTGGTTGCTGTTGATTGCGTACGCCCAGTATCCGCCCGTAAAGCCACGGATTTTGTATGTATCTGCATAGGTCTTGTGCATGGACTCTTGTAGATCAGGGTCAGAAAGCGGTGCGCCGCCTACAAGTGTGATATTGGCCTGTAGCCGCATTTGTAAGTAAGGATATGAACTGGGGTTTTAGCTTTGACATACAAACTCGCAGACTGGTGCTTCGAGTGCCTTTTGTAGTTCAGGCACATGGGCGTCCGCGAACTTGAACAGTAATGACGTTGCATCCTCAACTCCCAAGTCTGTCAAACCGCCAACAATTGAGTTTCGGTCGCAAGCGTCGGGCCAATCTACACAATTAATACATTAGCTCATGTGTATCTCACTCTGAGACGATGGTATCACGCACGGATTGCCCAACAGATCTCATGCCTCTTCTTGGGCAGGGGAGAGTTTGTAGACATAGAGTAGCCATAATATTGCGCTGTTGCACCGGCAGCTGAAACTTTTTGACGCAGATACAGAAATGCGGGCGCCGAGATGGTTAAGGGGTGTGGTAGAGTAAAACGGATGAGTTGTGATAACATTATGGCATTCGTGTGTAGCATGAATTGATATGGATCGAGTTGCGTGATAGCTGTAATGACTGTAGGAGACTGGAGAACCAAGGAGAGCTTTATCTACTGCAACCGCTAGCTAGGCGTTGCTGGTTCATGGCTAAATCCTGTCATGGTTAGCGATGCGCGTTAAATCCAGATTAGGGAACATTTGCATGGACATGCTTTTTCTTCACGCTCACGTAAGAAGCTAGCACGGTGGAGAGAGTAACATGTAGCCAAATTACAAGGCGGCGACTTAGGTAGCGTGAATGCTACCTTTGAAGAGTGACATTACGGAGCAAGCAAAAACCTATTTGTAAGCGATCAGGAGATATTTCCATCGACCGATTTATTGCTATCTGTTTATGGGGCAATGCTTTACTTGACTGCAAGGCAAGAGTTTCATGATTTGTAATTGGTGGAAGAACTGCAACAAAGCCAGTCAGTCATAAGCTGGCGTGTATCCGACCCGCTCTCCCGCAACGCCGGTTAAGGCGATTAACCAACATTCAGCACAACTCAGTACTAATAACCGGCATCACTGAAGTGTGACGCAACGCTCACAAATAGGGGTTTGATGATAACACAGAGCCGTAGCATCAAACGGGAATCATCCCTAAGTGCAAGGGATCGACACTTTGAACCTTTTGTAACCTCGCAGGTTAGTCCTTGCTTCACCATATCTCTTAAGTGTTATACATAAGGCTTCGGCTTATTCCAGGACCTTGAAAACTTTCCCATGCTCATTCTTTCTCTTTAAACGCCTCAGGGTATAGTTTGACCATTCTGTCATGAGCCTCCTGGGCTCTAGTCTTCAAGCCCCATTCTGCATCCTCGCCGACCGCGTCGGCAACTTCCTGGAGCTTGGAGGTCCGAAGATTCCACTTCTTTGCACTCAGCTCAAACCACCATTTCTGGGACGGTGTTTTCACTTCCTTGACTAAAGCGTCTCCAACGATCAGGATGTAGTTTGCTGTGGCAAGAACCTGGGCTTTGCGGCCAATGTTGGTCGCATAGTCGCCATGAGCACCTTTTCAAAAGCATTCTCAAAATCGCCCGATATCCACAGAGGCCCAGCGCTATCAAGCAGGCCAGCTTTAAAAAGCTTTGCTAACAGTGCTGACGTATTGACTTAACTGTTGGAAGCGTCCTTAGCAGTTCGCCACTCATTATCTTGGGTCCAGGCATTTGCTTCAAGAAAAAAAGGTAGTATTAGTGAGATCTGTTGGGATCACGTTGTGAAAGGAGACTTCGGTTCACCCACCTTGGCCACCATTCCAGCTCTCAGCTGCGGCAGATTCAAGTCCCCAACCATAGTAAACGAAGCGCGGATCCTTTGACCGTTAGTAGAGGCCCAGAGACATTATTTGCCGAATGGACAGGACGTACATCTATTTGAAATTCCTTTGCCGCACGACTCTTAACGCTGACTAGGAGGTTCGCGAGCCTGTCATACCTGACGTCCGTAAAAGGCACATATCCTACTATTTCGAAGACGACGAGTGCGATGCTGTTCAGGAACTCACCAGCAGCGTACTCAGGAGGGTTCCTCATTCCAAAATCTTCGCCAGCAAACCCCGCTTTGTAATTCCTAAAGAATTTCCCGATTGCTGTGGGGACCGCACTATCATCATCGTCAGGAGCAAGAAGCACGTCTCGAATGATCTCATAGTGGGCTACAACAGTTACATCTGGAAATCCTCCTTTACTTTCCTCCTCAATTCTTTTCTCTAGATGTGTCAGCCACGAAAGATTGGTTGAAGAGGTCTCAACGACAAGGGCTGAAGTGCCTTTGGTGGTGGCTTGGCTCATTAAGGGCGAGACAGCGCGGCCTGGCTAACAACGGAGAGGAACTTTGACCAGGCACACGGAAGACCTAAGCGAAGAGGCGGATGGAGAAAATGCGCTGGGAAAACAGAGTATAAGCGTCAATTAAATCACGGAGGACGAGAAACTGAGTAATTCGTTAGGGTTGCACAACTCTTTGCTGCTGTATTGTGAGGTTGAAGAGATGCGGGGTTCTTTTGCCGCTGGGCCGTATAACTGCGCCATAAACGAATATTGTTCAATCAGCCAGCGAGTTTTGGAGATTCTTTACCTGAGCACATGGTGCAAATGAGACAATCGCGAAGTTTGCAGCTGGCTGAAGGAGATCTGATCGCTCATAGGAACTTAGCCTTGGCCAAACATTATAGCTAGACCAGGGAAGTGTCTTGAGGGAAAATACGCAGACTAGATGGCGAGTGCTTAAGTACTCAGCAGATGGCGTAAGTGCCATTGTTCGTTGCTCTGCTGCATCTTTTCCCTAGACTTCACATTATTCTATACTGTCTGTGGCCCCGACATAGTTTACCAACCTCCCTTCGGCGTGATTGGCATATCTTAGTTAACGATAGGCGCCTAATGCTACAGCCTGTAATCCCGGTCTTAGTTCATCGGACTTTCGATACTTTCAATAACAAATTGGAATAAAATCTCCACTTCAATCGTGAACACGAAGTTGAGACTCAGATCAAAGAGGCTTTAAATGAAAGAAGGTTTAAATGAGGTTGACTTCTTTCCTCCAAGAGTTGAGAGATCCATGCAGACTGGCGTCCCCGAAGCACGTCAGTAAAATAAGACCAATACGCTCATACATATCGCCCTTGGGCCGAACAACGATTCCTGCATAAGGAAGGTCGCGGCCGGAGGGGCATCCCAAAATGAGGATAAGAACCCGCCCTAGCGGCTTAGGCGTCAGTTCGACGGTATCAAAAGTTATGGAGACTTCGAATTTGCCTTGCTCGATCTCAACTGTGGGGTCCTTGTGATTACTCTGCTGATCGAAGTCAATCATTATCAAAGGAGCTTCTAGACAGAGCCTTCGCTTTGAGGGTTCGCTGAAGTCCATAACATCTCGTGTTGGCGGGAAGACATTGGACCTGTTACATCGAACGAAAGAGAATGACAGCGGTTTAGTGAAAAAGACGCTGGAACCGCAGGTAGCCCATGACCACGTCGGAAAGCATGTGAGTTTCTCGCGGTTCTTCTCCTGGGAGTCATAAACCCCCCATAATAATCCATCGGCGAGGTGAGAACGAAAAACACCAGCGAAGTATTCACTGTTGTGCATCGCCGCAAGACGACTCCCGAGTCCCTGGATTGCGATAAGGCGATCTGTCTTGAAAGTGAAGTCCATGGAAGTGTAATTCCCAACTAGCTGATTCCACACAGTTTTCAACCCTTTCTCTGCTGGCACATCGAAGATACGATACCTATCCTCTGGTCCGGTTGACCAAGGCTTCTTCCCCTCAGGGTTGAACTCGGAAGCGTTCGTGATGCAGGGACATTCCCAAAGCAAGCCGTGAGTGGACCAGTGAATGGTCCGGGTGGACAGGACCGTTTCCTGGAGGCACCAGCCTCGTGTCATCAAGGGCTGTTTAGGAAGCCAGTCGTAAAAGTTAGGTGCCGGGATTGAGACGTAGATTGACTTATTACTCTCATTGTCGAAGGTAATAATACAGTTCTTAGTTGGGTATTTCTGTGCAGGCCTTTCTGCAAAGAGTCCCTTACTACTATCTGACGCTGCGAGAGCTGATATCAGACAATAGGCGTTGGAGTAGTAAGAGCCCATCTTCGGCGCCTCGGATTTCCAGTCTTCCAGGTATTTATCTCCATCATGAGACTGAATAATGCACAGGGCGTCTACCCATAGGTATCGGATACCCATAAGTTGACTCAACTTGATTGCATCTTGAATTGTTTTTGGAAGGCGGGTTACGTCCAATGACTGCTGCCGATCCTTCAGGTTTGCCCGGGTAGTCTTAGCAGGCTCATTTCCTCGGCCCCAGCAATAGCTGAGGGCAAGATATGCTGGCTGTAGGGTCGGGAACTCTTCCTTTGGAACAACTAATCGAACCTTACCGGACTGGAGGTGGCCAACGTCGATCAGCCGCGTCGGAAGATGAAAATTGTTATCCTGCTGGATTTTTCGGCGTCCGCAATCTGTATGATGGCCAGATCCTGTGTGGCACTTATCGACCCAAGGCTGAATCAGTTCTCGAGCCAGGTATTCGAGATCCTTGTCAAGCGATTCTGGTGCAAGTCCAGTAAGATTATTAGTACCGAGCTGATGACCATTCCAAGCAACCCAGAGTTACGTTTAGCAACGGCTCGAGGCCTTTGTTGAACGACGTCTACACCGGAAGTCTTCAATTCCATCCAGAACTCAAACGTGCCAACGGAGAATGAAAGGATCGGGGTGTTAGGTGACTTCATCACCTCCACAACACACCGGCCAGATTTCAGCTGATCCGGGGATATGTCTTTGTAGATAATTTCAGTGCGAAGGACGGAACAGAGATAGCAACCCGCAGCTGCTGACGCTTCAAGTGCGGCAAATGAATCGTGATGGTCGATTTTAAATTTCCCCGTCTCTCGCGCCGACTTTTTCCAATCCCACCAGATGCGACGGCACTTGACGCACCTCCACTCCACCGTGTGAACAGGTCCATCGTCTTTCGTCATACTCGTCAAGGTGTATTGCTAGGATTTTAGAATGATACTGAAGTTGGAAGGAACGAGCATAAGCTGAGGCTTTTCTGGGCCTCGGGCTTTGACATGCAGATCGCAGCACAGCCTCGCGTGGAGAAGGGATGTGCTTGTTAATTGGCCAGCTTCGTCATTTCAAGGTCTTTCTGCTGTAGATCGCTGCGTTTCGATGAGCCACAGGGATTTCATATAGACGGGAAATTGAGTTTAAGACGCTGGTTATGAGAATGGAAGTTCTTAAGTTTTTTTTCTTCAAAGAACGGCTACGGGGCAATATTTCACAAATATAGCCACAAAGTCGTGCAACCTAGTCTGTCAAATGTCTCTGTCATTTGATAAGAAAACAGGATGGCCGCCTAGATCCTCGGAATTCGCTTATTCCTTAGGTCGTGAAACTCTTTGAAGTACCTTTATGTAGATTAGAAGGTGAATATGATAGACACATCGTCAATACTTGCGGGAGTTCAGCAATTTTTTTTGTTCCCACTTAGGGGACTGCAAGAGGTAGCCATTGAGCAGAATTTAGACCAATAGATAAAGCCAAAGAATGGCACAATCACCGAAGCTGGTCAACCATCATCAGTGTCTCGTCTGCAATGCCCTGAACTGTACAGCGTACATCGCTGGATCAACCAGATCCCATAGTCGAAGGCCAATGCTTAGGGTCATAATCTAGTAAATCGAAGTCCAATAGGTCTTCTTCCATCATTCCCATGATGGATCTGTTCCCCGTGAACCAATCTTCCAACCGTGGTGCTTGGTTTAAACTCGACCTAAAATCCTCGCCAGTAGGCATTCTCTCCGCCGAATGTGGCTCGGGGACAAAGCCTAACTGAGAAAAATACATATCGAAATCGTTTCCTACCGTGATCATGTCATGGTCCTGCTGCGCCCGAGCTTTGGCCTCGATGTAGAGCGTGGCCACTTGATAAAGGATCTTGCAAAGACGATGAAACTTGTCGATGGCAGGGGATACCGACAGAACAGGTTTCAGACTCACGGCGAATTGGGTAAGCCGCTGAAGATCTTCAGCATTGGACGTCTCGATGACATGGCAGAAGAGGACCGTGAACGGAGTGAAGGGAGCGAATAGAATTGTCCTGTTGCAAGTTAGTCCCAAACATTCGTCTTGAGAGCATTAACTTACCAATGCAGATATCCAAGTGTA
The DNA here is from genome assembly GCA_023628695.1 of Nectriaceae sp. PG4201. Lineage (NCBI taxonomy): Eukaryota > Fungi > Ascomycota > Sordariomycetes > Hypocreales > Nectriaceae > Nectriaceae sp. PG4201. Next base: position 109,758 of record JAMAKE010000061.1, on the reverse strand, counting down.
GCAAAGCGACTGTCCGAAGTGAGCTTCATGCACTCCTCATGACAGTTGAACGCCATTCTCGCCGCTTCGATGCATTCAGCATTGAAAGTGCTTGGAAAGCCCGGTGCGCTAGGGATCGCCCGATAAATCAGAGTCAGGGATGCTAAGTGACTGACTTGCCCCGACTTTAGGATCATGTCCAGCGACATGGTGCGCGGTTCCCGAGGCCTGCCCTCTTCGATACCCGCGTCCTCCATGACTGCTGTTGATACCTTCTCCAAAACCTTCCACTGCTGCTTCATCTCCTCTACTAGAAGCTTTGCAATCTCGACTTGCTGCTCTGGTTTGCGGGTCGTCGCTGCAGGGCTGTATAGCTTCTCGTAAACTTCGCCTAGTACGCTACCTGTCTTGATCCATGCATTCAGCATGTCTTTCCATGGTGTTGATAAATCATTGTTGCCGAAGCGGCGCGGCGCAGAGATGTCCCAATCTTGCATGACAGAGTTGCGCCCGAAGCGCAATGAGAGGCCTTTATCCATCATGTAGCAAAACCAAAAGATGGAGGACTTCGTATCTGTTTCGTCATGATCAGTATCCTCGAGACGATGCCAGCCCAGTGTCTGGCACATGGCGGCTGCGGCGCTGTTGAGCTGGTAGCCAATGGTGAACTTGGAGATCTCTATCGAGTATGTGGCCTGTTATTGATCAGAACGGTAAAGAAGATAAAAATGATTATAGAAATACCACTTACACCTAGCAATAACGCCTCGATCATTTCCTTACTGGGGAGTTGTAGCAGCGGCCAATTGGAAAGTGCAGTTTCCAGGTTGTCCCTGCAAAGATAATGATATTCGAGGTACTCGCCACTTCGAGATTTGTCTGTGAGGGACTTCTCCTGGAATACATAGTAAAGGCCGGCATTGACAATTACGAAGACAGCAATGCTGTAGTCTTCAAGGGCGAAGTACACCTTCCGACAAGCCTCCATGAAGTAGCCAATAGTGATGAATGAACAGCTCGTGATAAATGTCATCGGAGGCGTGGCTAAATCAAATTAGGGTTTCGGCGTTAAGCTATTGTCGAGCGAAACTAACCTTGAATCTCACGTAATAGCTTTAGAACAGCTTCTGTTGGCGGCATAGGGAGTTGGCTAATGCCTCCCTTAGGAATGGGCTTCTGATGGGCAAACATAGCCTCGTGTGAGATACCCTTCCGGACTTGCATGGAAACTATCTGCCGTAGGGAAGCTAGGGCATTCTGAATGTCTGGATTGGGCTGTTGGCCTAGGGGAGTGCTCGTTACGGCCTGTTCGAGAAACTCACCCGCGGACATGGCCTGCGCAATCATAGACGAGCTGCCTTCGAAGGTTTGGTCATTTCCGGTAGTGGAGGGAGATGCCTTGTAGAAGTTACTGGATGTGGTAGTACTGGAATATGTGTAATTGGATGTGGAAGTAGGGCCTGGGACGTCACTACGACTGAGATATGTCGTGATTTTGCCTAGCTTCTCCTCGATTCCCGTGAGACGGGCTGCCAGATGGTCGATTTTGCGCTCACTACACCAGTATTATTTATGTACACATTCATGACAATAGAAACGAGGAGCGAAACTCACTATTGGTTGGAGATCATGACCCTCTGCCTCACTTCCCGGGGCTTTTGTCCCAGGCCGGTCGAACTACATCCTCGCTGCGCTACTCGGCAATTGGAACATGGGAAAGACTTGTCCTTATCGCAGCGTATCTGAAAGTTCTTTAGAACCACGCCCTTAAGATTTATAATGGGAGAGAGAGAAGTGGTCGGATACCTTTCGAGAACGACATTGATCACACTGTCCGGTTAGAAACTTTTAGGACTACATAAGATCTTGGTGGAGAATACATACAGCTCTTCGAGGCCCGTCCAGACCTTCGGAGGCAAGCTCAGCCATAGAGAAGGCGCTTGCTAACAACCTAGAAGAGTCAAGATCGGTAGGGGTCTTGATAAGGGGCGAGATATTTGTTTCCGAAATTTTGGGAATAAAGTGACAAGGCAAGACCTTCGGACAGAGTTTGGCCGGTTTGGATATGACGGAGTTCCGAGATTAGTTCGGCCCGCCGGAGCCCCGGGCCTCCGATTGGCCGAGTGGCCTCTGCGGGGCGGCATTCACTTCGCCGCTTTCTCCAGCCTACACGATATTAGGCCAGCTCTACGTTCCAAGCTCGACTTATATGTGGCAGTGAATGGCACTATTCATGGTGAGGGTATTGTTCAAGGCATTCATAATGCACACATATGAATTAAACTAAAAATTCACTATTTAAACAACAAGATTACGATAAATCCCAGCAAGTAGCTCCAGCATAGTTGATTAGCGTACAAAGTTTGGGGCGGATCTGAGCGCCGTCACTACGGGCCGCCGGAGCCCCGAAGGATCCACCCGGAACCAAGTGCCGGCGGTGTTCAACAATATGTGGTAGCCATAATTTCCACCCGACTGGATAACCAAGATGTTGAAGACCTATAAAGATTCTGCCAAAACACCATATTCTTGATCTCCTTTGGTCCTCAACCCACCGCACTCCTTCCACTTTCAGGGTTGAAACTACATTCACTCCTTAGGACTAATCCACACAGCAATGAGACGAGAATCGAGCGGCCAGGAGCAGAGGCCGGGAACTGCTGAGGCTGGAGATGGAGATGCTATCCTGACACCTCCGTCTGGAATTGCTCCTACATCGTCCGAGGACTCTTCAGGGAATGGCTTTTTTGTAATCCATCTGATCTGACATCTTACTCGTCTGAATAACTAACACGATCTGCTAGCGCGTCTTCACATACAACGATACCATCGGCTGGATCTCGACCTCGATCGCGTTGCTTTGTATGGTTGCTTCGGGCATCCTGCTCCCCCTGATGAACCTGGTGTTTGGCAAGTTTGTTACTGTCTTCAATGCTTTCAATACCGGCGAGAAAACACCAGAGGAATTTCGCAAAGGCATCAACCATTACACGTAAGGGTACATCTTCGATAGTCACGCTAGGTCTGGTCTAACGGAGTTGACAGACTCTACTTTGTGTATCTTTTCGTTTCAAAACTTGTCTTGGTCTACATCTGGACGGTAAGCATATCCTAATCTCCATTGAGATTCTTTGTTCTGACAATTCGAGTCGGCCCAGGCTCTCATTTCGATCAACGCAATCCGTGTTACTCGCTCGCTCCGCATCCACTTCCTCAAGCAAACACTCCGACAAGAGATTGAGTACTTTGACTCTTCAGAACCGGCCTCTGTCTCGACTAGCCTGAATACTGGGGGAAACCTGGTCAATCAGGGTATATCCGAGAAGTTTGGTCTAGCCGTGCAGGCTACGACAACTTTCTTTGCTTCATTTGTGGTTGCCTTCGCTGTGCAGTGGAAGCTAACCCTCATTACCCTTTGTATCGTCCCTTTTATGCTGATCGTGATATCCATCTGTGTCGCTATCGATGCGAAGATTGAGAATAAGCTTCTGACGACTTGGGGGGATGCCGACAAGCTAGCAGAGGAGGTTTTCGCAAGCATCAAGAATGTGCACGCATTCTGGGCCTACCCAAAATTGTCTCAGAAGTTTAAAGGGATCGTGGACAATGCAAGGCTGCTCGGGAAGAAGAAGCCTCCTATCTATGCCGTCATGTTCTGCATCCAGTTCTTCTGTATCTATGCCGGATATGGGCTGGCATTCTGGCAGGGCATCCAGATGTATCACCGAGGCGAAATCACCGAGCCAGGAGACGTTGTTACGTATGTTTTGCTTCTTAATAGACTAACATGTATCATGGCTGACTGTCACTTCCATAGGGTTATTCTCGCCGTGGTCCTCGCTGCGCAAGGTCTTACGGCTGTAGCCCCCCAAATCATGGTGGTGTCGAAGGCCTCAGCCTCGGCTAACGACATTTTCAAGACGATAGATCGCAGATCCAAGATTGATTCTCTTTCTACAGAGGGAATCAAGCCATCGGAATGTCATGGAGATATTGTGCTCGATAACATCGAGTTTGCCTATCCCTCTCGGTGCAATGTCCAAGTTTTGAAAGGCCTTGACCTTGTCATCCCAGCTAAAAAAACGACAGCTATTGTTGGACCGAGTGGTTCTGGGAAGAGCACTATCGTCGGACTGCTCGAGAGGTGGTTCTCACCGACAAATGGGACGATCACACTTGACGGCCAGAAAATAGAAGATCTCAATATCCAGTGGCTAAGGACGAACATTCGATTGGTTCAACAGGTACGTCTCCAACTTGGATTCCATTCTAATTACCCTCGCATTTGACGGAGAATTGTATTAACTTGAGTTCAATAGGAACCCGTGTTGTTTAACGGAACAGTCTTCCAGAATGTCGCGTATGGCTTATCAGGCACACCACAAGCAGAGCTTCCAGATGGTGATAAATACAAGCTAGTAGAAGAGGCCTGCAGGGCTGCTTATGCCTATGAGTTCATTGAGAAACTCCCACAGGTAATAATTGATAGCCCTACGTGACTGAACGTGTACTAACAGGACCAGGGGTTTGAGACACAGATTGGACAGCGTGGATCCATGCTCTCAGGAGGACAGAAGCAGCGCTTAGCAATAGCCAGAAGCATCATATCCAACCCTCGAGTCCTGCTATTGGACGAGGCCACTAGTGCCCTAGACCCAAACGCAGAGCGAATTGTTCAACGAGCACTCAATAATGTCGCCTTAGATCGTACCACTATTGTCATTGCGCATAGACTGTCAACTATTCGCAATGCGGACAATATTGTGGTAATGTCAGAGGGGAAGATACTGGAGCAGGGAACCCACACCGATCTAATAGATTTGGGCGGTGCCTATTCTCGTCTAGTCCAAGCTCAAGACCTTGGCCATGAGAATAATTATGGAGACCAGAAAGAGCAAGAGACGATCCCGGAGACGATCCCGGAAGGAAGTGACGAGAAGACGAAATCTCTGGGTGAGTCAGCTCCCGGCTGGCAGGATAACCAAGTTGAGGTAACAAATGGCAATTCTATCAACTATAACTTACTAAAATCTTTGTTCATCATCATACAGGAGCAAAGATGTTTGTGGATTCCATTCGCCATTCTTGCAACAGCCGCCGCCCTGGGAGGTATGTACATAATCCACCTCTCACAGTATAGATTTGATGCTTATGCTATTTATAGGTGGCTCTAATCCTGCTCTGGCGGTTTTGTTCTCCCGAGTCCTCGATGCCTTCTCGCTTACTGGTGATGCCATGGTCAACCGTGGAAACTTCTACGCACTGATGTTCTTCGTCATGTCACTAGCAAACCTAGTCGTCTACTGCATCCTCGGTTGGACATCCACCATTATCTCTCAGCAGATCATGAACTTTTATCGACATGATATTTTCAACAGCATCCTCCGTCAGGACATGAGCTTTTTCGATGACCCCGATAACACAACTGGTGCCCTGGTATCGCGGCTAGCGAGTGAGCCAACAGCATTACAAGACCTGCTTTCCTCTAATATTGCGTTGATTCTAACTATCATCGTCAATCTCATTTCTAGCTGCATACTCGCCATTGCGTACGGTTGGAAATTAGGTCTTGTATTGACCTTTGGTGCTTTACCACCTCTCGTCGCCTCCGGTTACGTTCGCATCCGCCTTGAGTTCAAGCTCGACAACGCGGCGGCATCAAGATTCGCCAATAGTGCAGGTATCGCTTCGGAAGCAATCATGTCTATTCGTACTGTTGCTTCCCTGGCTGTCGAACACGAGATCCTGGCTCGGTACGAAGAGAGTCTGCGATACATCGCGAAGACGTCTGTGACTAGTCTAGTAAGCAGCATGTTTTGGTATTCCCTGAGCCAGTCTATCTCATTCCTAGCAATGGCTCTTGGATTTTGGTATGGAGGCCGCCTGATCTCCTTTGGAGAGTACTCTCCGCAACAGTTCTACACCGCCTTCATCGCTATTATCTTTGCTGGAGAGGCCGCTGCGTCGCTTTTCACGTATACCTCGAGCATTACCCAAGCTACAGGGGCGGCGAATTATGTATTCAATCTTCGGAAGCAGATCCCCGCAGATATGAAAGACAACTATCCTTCAGGGAGTGATAGTAGTGACGGCCAAGGCGCAGTTACGCTTGGCTTCACAGACCTAGAGTTTGCTTACCCACGCCGACCCGCAACCAAAGTCTTGAGAGGGGTTTCTCTCTCTATTCGGCCAGGTCAGTTTGTTGCGTTTGTCGGCGCATCTGGATGCGGTAAGACGACTATTCTCAGTCTTCTCGAGAGGTTCTACGAGCCATCGAGTGGTGCCATCTTCCTCAACGGGGTCGACACCAGATCCGTTCACCTCGGGCAGCACCGACGACATATGGCACTCGTCCAACAAGAACCAGTCTTATATCAGGGTTCGCTTCGTGACAATATCTCCCTCGGACTGGAGGAGTATTCCGAGGCTAAAGTGACGGATGAGGAGATCCTCGAGGCGTGCCGACAGGCTAATATCAACACATTCATCCTTTCACTTCCCGGCGGACTTGCGACCCCGTGCGGGCCACAGGGCGCCCAATTTTCTGGAGGCCAGCGCCAGCGTATCGCCATCGTGCGCGCATTGATTCGAAAGCCACGACTTCTACTTCTTGATGAGGCGACCTCTAGCCTAGACACCGAATCTGAAAGGGTGGTGCAGGCAGCTCTGGATGCTGCGGCGAAGGGCGAGGGTAGCGAAGGAAGGAAGCGGACAACCGTCGCGGTCGCACATAGGCTTTCCACTATCAAGGGTGCCGATGTGATTTTTGTCTTCGCCCAGGGCCACATCATCGAGGTGGGAAGCCATGAGGAGCTCTTGGAGAAGAGAGGCATGTATCATCGGATGTGTCTTGGGCAGTCTTTGGACCGACAAACTTGATGTACCGCTGGCTGCGGATTCGCATTTGAGGTTACTCTACTCTTTTTGTTTTGTACCTTGGCAAGGGTTGGCACGGCTGAAGCGTGTATCTTATAGCCGTCCGACCATGACGTTGTCGAGGATGAAGTATTTGTTCAAGATCAACAGCGGTAGTAAATCGGATCAATTGTAATTAGATATGTGATCTAAGATGAGACTATTCATTTCTCATAGCTTCAGCATGCGCCCCTCTCTGTACGATATTTTCCCTCCGTGCTGGCGCTGACAGACGAGGTGTCCTGGGACTAAAGCGTCGTAGCTCCTAGCTGATGACCGCATGGTTTGATCATCATGATCAGGCTCAACCAGTCCGACTTTGGTGCTCCGAATGATCCATGATCCCAATTCCTTTATTGAGGTTATAATCCAGCGAGAGATGCTCTTTCTTCTCTTAAAGTCGAATATTCCCCAAATGTAGAATCTTGCACTCCTCAGAACAAGTGGGTGAAAACCTCTCAGATCGTCTTGAGTAACAGTCTCTTTAGTGGGTCTGTCAGAAGCATTCTATTGAATGGGCACATGCTGCTTGGAGATTATAGCCCGATGAAGGATCGAGTGGTTCCTTCAACCAATTGGCCTTTCGGTGGTCGACGTCATGACCTCCAGCGATCATGTATCAGATCGATCGGCAACCCAGACACAAGTCGAAGACATGGGAACGTCAGTAAGGAGCCTGCCGCTGACGTGCAAGTCGATGAATTATGTCACTACTTCAAGTTCCTGACCTAATTATTCTCGATGACGTAGGAATGCATATATACTCCGCGCTTCACGTTCCCTCTTCATTTTCTTAGTTACACACAACATTCTCACGCATCAAAGTCATAACCATACTGAATACCTTGTCAATATACACTAAAAATGGCCGACGCACAGCAATCAGTGGAGGACAAGTCCACCAACACTTCTAAGCCAGTGACAGCAAACGCTCCCATCGGAGGAACTACCTTTGGAGGCAGTGCTCTCGGAGGAACGGTACCAAAGGCGATGGATGCACAGGGAGCAATTGGGAAACAGTTTACTGGTAAGCAATGTTTTCATACATCAAACCATGCGTCAACTAACAGCGAGTTTAAGAACAAGGATCCATTGGTGGAACTGCGCAAATGATTGGAGGGCCGCTCGCCAAGGAGGGAATGATTGGCAAGCAGTTTACCACGGAGGGAAGTATCGGAGGTTCTGTTCAGAATGCCTTGGGTGGAGAGAAAAAGGCATGAGAGCTTAGATTCTGTATAATAGAAGTTACGATAACGTGAATCCAAATCAAAACATTATGCGAAATCCTTCACTCTAGTCAGTAGTGGCAGATCCAAGGTTCATTATCTAAGCAGATGCCTCGTAAACACTGAACTGTCTTCCGGTCGTTATCAAAATCATACAATCGAGACAGAGCCGGAGCATATCCTCCAGACCAGCTCAATTTCAATAAAGTGCCGTTGAGTATGCATTACTACATATTTTCTTTCGCGAATGATTAGCGTTCTTAGTCTTAGATGCTGCAGTGACGTTTCTGTGATGCCTGTATCTATGACCTGTCGAGTCCACCATCGGAGAAGCCCCGCGCTCGCGGGGAATGCTACTTATGAAGGAAATGCCAGGAGAGTAATGCTAGGAAATTCAGATATGTATTGCAGTTCCAATATTTTCCGTTATTAAGGCTCGTCAATGTTTCGTCTCATAATTCGTCGTGTGTATCCTGCCATGGCTTCATCAACCCCCAAGACTCAACAGTTCCTACACACCTCGGGTGCGAGGGACCCTGTGTGGATACGCCTAGACCCGTACTCGAACCGATGGTCTTTCAAACCACTCCAGTCAAACATCGACACTGATGTGTGTATTGTTGGTGCTGGAATTGCCGGAATCTCAACAGCTCACGAGCTTGTTAGTCGTGGGCGTGACGTGGTCATGATCGAAGCACGCGACGTCCTGTCTGGAGAGAGTGGCCGTACCAGCGGCCACTTGACGAACGATCTAGACGATGGTTATGTCGAGATTGCCAAGAAGCACGGGGAAGAAGGGGCCAAGACCGCTGCTGAAAGTCATGCTTGGGCGAGAGATCATGTTGGCAAGCTATCTACGAAACTGGGGATCCAGTGTGAATATCGCAAATTGCCTGCATATCAAGTATCACAGTATGCAGTGGGCGACCCAAAGCGTGAAGATGAATTGAATGAGTTGCGGGAAGAGCAAAAGTTGCAGGAAAAACTCGGCCTCCAGTCGAGATTTGATGTGAGTTTTATAGCCCCCGTGGAACGCCAACGAAACGCCTGTGCCAATTGAGTATCGAAGAAATAATTCGATACTGAGAGGATTATTGCTGAAATACAAATAGGAAAATTTGACTGTTCGAGGCTGGAATGGTTCCGTGGATCAGAGGGGTGGCCTTGTGGTGGAGGGGCAGGCTACCTTTCATCCAACAAAATATCTTAATGGCATTTTGAATTGGCTGGCCAAGCAACCAAACTTCCACTGCTACACTCAGACTCGAATGATGTCGATTGAGGAGAAGGGCATTGAAATACTGGGAATGGGAAACAAGTCCGTTGAGGTGCACACTGAAAGCGGACACACGATCAAATGCAGCGACGCTGTGGAAGCAACTTGTGTACCACTACAGAAATTGAGCGTCATCGCTCAGATGGAGTTCATGCGTACGTATTGCATTGCGATACGTGTACCCAAGGACTCCATCGAGGACTGTCTTCTATATGATGCCGCCGAGTCGTACAAGTATGTGCGCTTAACTGCATGTGACGACAAAGATGACTATCTCGTTGTCGGTGGTTGCGATCACAAGGTCGGTCAGGAGGACACGACGCCGAACTTTGACACGCTCGAAACCTGGACTCGGGAACGTTTTCCACAGGCGGCACAAGTTGACTACCGTTGGAGCGGACAGATCTTCGAACCGGTGGACTTTATGGCCTTTATTGGGAAGAATCAGGGCAACGATCATATCTACGTTATTACTGGAGACTCTGGAGATGGTTTGACTCACGGTATTCTCGCGGGACGTCTTATTGCAGATGAAATCGAAGGCAAGGAGAATTCGTGGGCGAAGCTCTATTCACCAAAGCGCTTGGCATCCACTATCAAGTCGCTGCCTAGTATGATCGCCCACGACGTGCAGATTAATGCACAGTATAAGCGATTCCTACAATCTGATATCACTGATATTGAAGATCTTGTCCCAGGGTCGGGAGGGGTGATAAATCCGGTAAGTTATCTCCCCTAATCAAGCTTACTTAGCCTGCGGTTGGACATTAGGAAAAGAACGATTGACTAATACTTCGAAGACGACTTCCGGACCAGTCGCTGTTTACAAAGATGAGAACGGTAACGTGGGCAAGTTTAGCGCATTGTGTCCACACATGAAAGGCATGGTGTGTTGGAATGCGGCCGAGAAGAGTTTCGATTGCCCTGTGCATGGAAGCCGATTCTCCAAGGAGGGTATTTGCGTTATTGGTCCTTCTTTGGGCAATTTGCAACCTATGGATGATGGCGACAAGAAGATGGTAAAAGAAGCGGTCTCTAGTCTTTAAGTTGAGATGTCGTCCTGATGATATCGGAAGGGTGGATTTAGAGTAAAAGGTACTCCAGAAATATCGCACGCAAATTACAAGTTACTTATTCATCATTCACAAACCGGGGTAGGCTCTGAGTCCTATGGACAATCATTTTATTGATTCTTCCAAAGTTTCAGAGTCAAAGAACAAATTTGAGGCAATAAAGTGGCTCTCGACACTTCAGGCCATAAAATAAGCTCTCCCGCCGATACTCCCTCAAGGCAAAGACCTTCGACATCTCAGTTCATTTTCGCGAGACTTTAGTAACAATCCCCATTGAACACAATGAATTTTTCACTGCCTGATTTTGATGATCCTTGGAGATCAATCTGTTGCCACGTAATTACTAAGCCACCAGGCGCAGCCAGCGATGATTCTGTTACGCGCTAAAGAAATAATGTTACCCTGTAAATTTGTTGTTCTTATTTCCCCCCTCGATCTCACATAAGCTCTGTACAGCCAGCATTGTTTGCGCTACGCCGCGACTGTTTAATTTGTTTTTCTAGGAGCTTGCAGCCTGATCGACTAATGCTTAAAGTAAGCAGCCCGCGGCACACTTCGCCAGCTGGCGTGTCATTGCTCAGCTTTTCCTACAATCTACGAATCTTGTCTTTGGGTATGAACCTATCTTTCGCCTCCATCACGTTGTTTTCTCTTTACACTCTCACACGTTAAGAGCATTTCAACATGGATAGTTTCCTTCATCTCATTCATCGATACCATAGTCTATTTACGCCAGTCGACGAAGCAACACTCAGAAGACCTGACGCCCCTACTCCTGAGATTCTCAACCCGCTTTTCGAGACTAAGGATGCCCTTCAAGACCGCACTGAGATTGAATCCTCGGTTCATGACGGTATATGGTGTGATGGTGCACAATGCAGCAGCTCTGAACCTTCAAGGGAGTGCATTTCGGGCGTTCGTTACAGCTGCGTGGACTGTCTCCCGGGCGAAACCGACTTTTGCTTGAGCTGTGTTAAAATCACTGGCCAGGGAGTTAATCATGACCCCTCACACAGACTTCTACAGCTAAACCCAACCATCTGCGCGATATGTAAAGGCATAATGCGGCTCAAGCTGGAAAAAGGCGACATGTTTAGAGGTCCATACCGAGAATTCTCGGCTTCAGCCGCCACTTTCCAGCGAGTTGCGGAGAGACGAAGCTGTGCTTTCTGTACCTTTGTATGGTCAGCGTTAGCACAGTGTCCCCTTATTGACACATGGCCCCCAGACAAGGACGAGAAGGTGACCATTCGATTAAGGAGGCCTTGGCGGAATTGCCTCCAAGTCGCTCTTGTCACGAACAACCGTTCGTCAAAAGAGATTGAGATTAGCGGCGGTAAATATACCTCGAAGACCACAGGCGTAGCAGACATGGAGAAAGAACTTGAAGTCTATGTTTCCATGAGTAAGGATCCATCAGAAGCATGCCCCATACTGCCCCCGTTGTAATGTTACTAATGCAGTATGCAGAGCCGTCCCATCAAATTCAGAGCAGTATTGAAGCATCTGAGGATCAATCCATCATCGGTAAGGTTCAATCAAGCTCTGGTAGCAATGAGGCTCTTCAGCTGGGTAGGATGTGGCTTGAGAGCTGTCGCAAGAACCATCCTGAATGCGCCAATTTCAATAATGGTTCCGCTTCCAGCAGCCTACCAAAACGAGTAATCGACCTCCAAGGGCAGCAAGGATCTCGAGTTTACCTTTGCGAGACGAACAAAATGCAGGGTGGATACGCTGTGTTGAGCTACTGCTGGGGTCCAGGGAGCCCTGGTCTGTTTACAACGAATGCGAACTTCCAATCTCATCAGGACGAAGGCGTGGCGATCGATGATCTCCCTCTTACGATTCGGGATGCTATCCACGCCACGATAGAGCTGGGGCTGCGCTACTTGTGGATCGATCGACTCTGCATTATCCAGGACTCTCCAGAAGACTGGGCACAACAGGCCGCACTCATGTGCAACGTGTATGCCGGAGCTACCATCACATTGAGCGCTGACGGTAGTGGTTCGGCAGCTGAGGGTCTTTTCCGTAATCAGGCACTCTCAACTCTCAAGTATCCACCATACCAAGATTCCCAGGGGGATGAGAGTCCTTTCCTTCTTATCCGACCAATTTCACATCCAACTCTAGAGTCGCGGGTGAGTACCAACAGTCAGCCGATTGACCAACGTGGCTGGACGATGCAGGAACGGTTGATGAGTCGGCGTGTTCTGCACTTCACCACCGACGAGTTGATATGGGAGTGTAACTCATTGACAGAATGCGAATGTCGGCGCCAGTCGAACATTTCGTTTCGTGCCCTCGCACCATATCGAATGAGCAATATAGAGGGCGTGTATGAACAGTGGCGCATGCTCGTAGTCAAATACACCAAACGCTCGTTATCGCATGAGACGGACAAGCTTCCCGCTTTCCGAGGTCTGGTGGCGAAATTCCATCAGATCATAACCGAAGCCAAGAATGACGGGAACCAGGACGAATACCTCGCAGGCCTCTGGAGAGGGGACTTGGTGGCACAATTGGCGTGGAAACCGCCGAGCAAGGCTAACTTGGAAGCTTTTACGAAGACCATTCCCCGCGGGAACACTACACAAAACTCAGCCTCAGAACCACAAGATGCTTCTGACTGGATTTCAATCCTACGTGAGCGGAACAAACGCGAGGACTGGCATCAGTCTAAGGGTTACATAGCCCCTTCGTGGAGCTGGGCACACTTGCACGGCCCCGTGTCTTACCTCATATGCAATCCTAGTACTCCGTTCAAGAGTTATGTTGAGATTCTAGAGGTCGAAACCGTCCCTAGTATTGCTGGTGAACGGACTGGACGGGTTGCATCAGGGTCCATTGCGCTACGGGGGTTCATGATTCAGGACATGGCCCTCGACATCATGCACTGTGGGTATGCAGACAATACATTGAAAGACATATCTGTCCTCAGCTATGGTGGAGACGAATTTTGGATCGAATTCGAACCCGACGACGTCCAGGGCATAGTCCGCGAAAGGGGCTGCGACCCGCGCGGGGTGTTGCTGGTGCTCTTGGGGACGAAGGACTGGCTAGCCAGAGATAACGCGACCGCAGTTGGCGTGAGCTTACCAGTTCAAATTGACAGGAAGCCCAAGCGAGATGTAGACAACAGCTTGGAAACCGAGGCTACGGCTGCATCACTTCCTGAAGATTTGGTTGAAGCATTCTACCAAGACCAAACGCTCATCCGCTGGTCTTCGTATCTTGTACTAGCTGAGTCGAAGACATATTCAGGAAAATATGAGCGGCTCGGGTGTTTCGACGTTTGGGGGCGTCAAGTGCAAGTCATGGCGGATCTCTTTGTTCACGCGGTTGAAGGCAAAGTTACCATTATCTAAAATTGGTAATGGCTGCGAATAGGTGTAAGATAGGTTCCTTACGAATGTCAAACCTCTGCTGGTAGTTCCTCTTCTTGTATCAGCGAACTAATATTTACTCTCAAGTAATTAGCATATCGTGATAAATGGCTAACCTGGCGTTCTTTGGAACAACATGTTGGCATGTGGTTCCAGTGACTAAGGCGTTAAGTCGACAACCGTAAAGATATACTAAGCGATCTCTGCAAGACAGAAGCTATAGTATCAATTAATAAGTGCCCTTTAGTTAGTAATTATGAGTCCCAGTCTTCATTATGAGCAGGATGTTAATCTGATCTCTGTATTGGGGCGGCACTTTCGAGTCTAAATGGGATAAAGCATTCATAATGGCACATGTTGCCAGTTGTCACAGGCAAGAGCATTGGAACGCCGGTCTGCTATATGGTATGCAAATTGACATGCATATTGGCTCCCTCGGACCGATTGAATGTATATTTAAACCCGACCTTGTTACCTTCAATTAGATAGAAAATCAAGAGTCTTTCAGCTTCATCTCTCTGGGACCTAGCGACTGCGACACCAGTAACTGTCATTTGAATCCGAGACGCCGTTCAGGTCAGAGGTAGACACTCTAAACCCGCTCAACGAGACTCAGAGTCTCCGACCCGGGGCTCTTTGTATGCCTCTTGAGTTGCTACAACGAATCATCGATGAGTGAAGTAAAAAACAAGTCATACTTGATGGAGTGGGAAATCACATCGTATTTCAAAACAGTACCTAGTTAGGATGTGGCTAGTGTGGCGGTGCTCAATAGGGCCTAGTAGTTGTGTCCCGTGCCAAAATGACTTCTGACCTTCATCATCCTCCCATGAGCAAGCGACTCACCAGGGCCATTTTGGTAACTTCCTCGGATGCCAGCAAAAGCCTTCTCCCGATAGCTACTTGCGTTTTCAGCAATGGCCAACATTCACGAAATCATCCGACGCCACCCACGAGAGTCCCTATATGTGCAACCGTTAGAATGGACTCCACGTCACCTGCAACTCCTCCAATGTTCCTTCGAGGAGGCAGATTTTGACAAGCTGGAAGAAAATATGTCGGTTCAGCTAGACTTCAAAAGAAACCGACTTTCTTCCGATTATTACGCCCGAATAGCCGAGTCCCTGCCAACCTCCGACACAAAAAATGGCGACATTGGCAATATGCTTGCCGGACCAGATGGTCCACTTCAGCGCCAAGAGTATGATTCCGATATAACAGCATTCCAGAGAACTAACGCGTTGGTTTGGTAGTTTCTTTGGCTTCCTCCATTACGGCCCTGGTAAGGATCAGAAAATTCGACTCCATGGTGGTATGTTCGGTCAAATGGACTCTAACGACAAGTCACCGACACTTGCATTCCTGCAGCGCGAGATGATCGAGTTCCAGCGGAGTAGGTTGTATCCTATGCCACGTAGTAATCGCTCAGGGCATCAGCCGTGGACACGTGTGCGAGATATTCGCTTGAAGCGAATAACGCCTTCGGATGTATACCGAGACCCTCTCATCGTTGCCGTGCTTATCGGGTTAGCCCAGTCTCAAGCTGCAGTTGACTTGTCCGGCTACGAGGACTCCAAGACCCCGCCCAAAGATCTAGAGAATCGTGTCTACCGAGTGAGTCAAACTTCAGGACAGACTCTAAAGGAGCATCGATTTGCTAACGCAGACTCGAGGTATCTGCTCTACTTGTAGATGATAATAAAGAAGACATGAGGCTTTACACAAGTGAGATAACTGCTAGTTTTCTGGCCAAATTCGAGTTTCCAGAAGTCCTTGCTCGGGCTACGAAACTACTGAAGCCTTCCGCGATGTTGATACGATACGGAAAAGTTTCGTACAAGCCCTACTCAACCTTGCGCCAACGGTTACTTCAAGGGATAAACCCGGCTCCTGGCGAACATGTGCCTTCGAAGGATTCATAAATGTCTACTACCGGAGGAGGAAGTGGGAATTTCTCATCTTAAGCGCAAAATGGGTGCTTAGCTTGTATATCAGTCTATTATCTGCCTCGATGCCTAACATGGAATCTGCATGATTCGTCAACTAAAAGGTAGACGACACTTACTTATGGGACATACTGGCCTACGGTATGCTACTGAAATCAGGGCATAAAAGGAGGCGTGCCTATGTATCAAGTTGCGAGAAGACCAGAGCAGCGGTACGGTTTAAGAAGATGTGAAAGAGCAGGTGTGCTATACATTTGACGTCAGCTAGTAAATTCACTACTGGTATATCGTATTGCTAGGGTCACGTTTTAACATAGGATTACATAGTCTCTCTGGGTCTTTTATTTCTCGAATTCGTGCCCTTCTTGACAGTTTGCCAGCATCCAAGAACCTTACATCCCACATCCATATCGGTTCGATAGTCACCATACCTTTCAATAAATGCATATGGAGTAGAAAGAAGACTGACAGGGAAAAGCAATTTCCGAGCCTTGGCTTGGTAGCCTTCTTCACTTCCTTGACGTCATAGTCGTGGTTGAGCAAACTAATAAATCTGCAAAGAGTCGAGAATCTCAACGCCAAAACAAGCCAATTGGTGCCTCTTCTGAGCCGTATCTAGCTATTCCTCTACTACTCTAGATGAACTACCTCGGGCAGAATGCTAGCAGAGATCGGTCCTCCGCCCTTCAATGAAGAAATAGCAAGGCATTCCGCGTCACTCCTCTGTATGCGAGCACTCAGCCACCACCTCCTGCTCGGCCAATTGCAAGATGCCACACGTAGCTCTGCCTCAATATGCCCAGGCTGTGAAGTGCAAAACTTGTCGTTGGTTCTGTCGGCTACGCCCCAACATCTTTTACCCAGCACTTAAATACACCGACTCGGACCCGTCGATTCACATTGTCGTGTTCTTCCAACTTGATCAAGCCTCAGTTTACAAACCCCTCTATTTCAATGGCGTCCCTCGGAAAGTTAACCAACGCCTTCATGCAAGCATCCCAAGAGACGACCGTCGCATTTGCAAATCTTAACTTCGACTTTGCCCTAATCAAGTACGAGTCACCGGATGAGTACCATGGCTTGGGTGAGGCCCTTTCGACTCGTCGGAAGGCGGCTGCAGAGGACGGAGCCATCCACATTGTGGCCCGGAAACTCTCGGCCCTCTTCCAAAGCGTCATTCCACCGGTGCCTAATCTGATTCGTGCCTATGGAATGCGAGCGAGCGAGATTGCGATAGTACCATCCGTCAACCCCAAGGGGACGCCAAAGCAAGGAATCTTTGCGGACCATGTTGGCGCTGACGGGTCGAGTATCTGGGCTTCCGTTACCTCGGGTGGAGAAGCTGTTACGATGCATTTGCTTGCATGTATGCTAGCCAGAATGTGGAAAAGGGAGCAGGCTGCCCCTGTTTGGGCAGAGCTTATTGAAGGGCGGAAGCTACACCTCCAAAGCTCCATTGCGGAACGCGGAGCAGCGATACACGTATCAGACTATGCTGCATCTTACATTGAGCTGACTAGAGCTGAGCTAGATGAATGGGATGCAAGTGCTAGGTATTTTGCTACCTTCTTGTTCTGTCTTTCATTATTCTTTTTGATGCTAATCTCATTCAGATCGTGGCTCCAGAGTGCAGACGAAGGTCAGAAACTTCGTCAGACCCAACTAAGACTTATTATCGATAATATTTCTTTACCAGTATCTACAACTAACCATCTATATTCTGCCATTACTGAGGCATGGACAGTGGCCATGAAAACACTGGAGAGCCTAATTGAAGGCGCTCCACAGCACATCAACAAAGGAGCAATTCTCTTAGGCTTGTCAGCGTGGCACTTGTATCCAGACATACTTTTAGCCGGTACTAATCAACACGTCAAACAAGCTGACCCTCTGATTAACCCAGGCGGGGTCATAACTATAGGTCTGAAGAACAGGAATAACGATGGAAAAGGGGTTTTCTGGTCCTTGCCGCTGACGCATGCAAGGTACTATGGAAAGCCAGTGATAGCAACTCGGCATGCTGGAGTGAGAGAATCCAAGGTCACATTCCAGGAATTCAATCTCGTTGTTGCCGGGAGCGTGCTTCAATCATGGCAGCTTCGTGGCATCGACATCGACAAACCTTTGGAGTTAATCAAAATCATCACAAATGCAGCGGAAGCACAGAAATTGCCAAATAATAGCCCCTTAATACCGAACTCTTTTCAACACGCGGTCGATTTTGGATGGTTATCCGCTCTTACCGCCGCCATTGATCAATTCACTCAATCAGTGGGGATAGAGAAGCAACAGATGACGCGGCTAATATCTTTTGGCCAGCGGAATTGCGCCAACCTTTTAGGGCCAAAACAGAATTTTCCAGCGCCAGCGTTTGGTTTGACGAATTTTACGTACCTTCTGATGTCTTTCAGGCAGGATACTGAGGCTCAAGTAACCTTCCTTCGGAAATGGGCAACCAGAGAGCTTGACGCTGAGGTGGTGAATAACGCGGTAATCAGATATCGAGAGAGCCTTTCTAACAATTTCCACTGTACTAATATTGTGGTTGATTCAGATCCTCCGAGAAAGAAGCAAAGAATGGGGAAATTGCGTAACGAAATGCCTACATGCGGCGCCGGACAGCATTGGACGACTGACACCGTCTGCAAAACGTGGATGGGCATATTACCTGAGCCTATAGGTGAAATTATCGGGATGCCTCCTAGCCCTGGAGCCCTGCCCTGTCCGCATGCCTTTGTCTGTGGCTACGCCCCCTCGGCGGCAATTTATATTCGAGTAACCCAAACACCAACATATACTGTCAAAAACAACTGTATGGACTGTCTACAGTTACTTCGATGTATGAAAGCAGGCGACCTCAGCGAAGCTCACATAGCGACTTCGGTTCGTCTCGTCTCCGACAGTGCGTACTTTGACTCACTGCGAGCCATTAACGTGGGCAATAACATCTACTCCAGACTATCTGGTGCACGAGTAGACCTTCAAGTTACTTCCCGATGCATTAGCAGGTCAAGATGGTGGCGGGCCATCCGAGATTCACCCAATACAACCTCTGGTAGACTCAACATTGTTATGAGTTGCATTGCTTATTTCGAAACTGGCGGCCTAAACGTGCGTCCCCGGGACCTAGGGAACCACACCTTCGCCGTGTGCCATGCAACTTCCATCTTCGTTGCCAGCAGTCTTCTTGGAGACCCCATAGATGAGACGCTTAGTTTCACAGTGGAAAGAATCGTTGGCAACATTGGAAAGCCAGGATTGGCATTCCTGGTCAATCCGCCGGACACAAAAACCCAGGTCTTTGATCCTGCGTCCTGGAATTTCATTGCACACGACAGATTTGACGGAAATGCGCAAGACAGCTTTCCAGGGACCTCGTTTCACCTCTCTTTCACTGGATATGAGCATCCGTTGGCTTTGGGCTCACGAAGTGGGCGAGATGTACCGGCATACTTGCTCGAGACAGCTGTATCCGTTTACGACAGGGGCAAATGGGTCGCGGATCTAGACATTCTGGCAGCATCTCAGCGCTGGATGGAATATACAGTATCGCCTTGCTCGCATCCAGTCAAAATCCAAACAATTAAACTTGACATGCACCTCGTGTCAATTGATAGCTGGTTGGAGATCCTAGACCCCCCCTCAAGATAGTTTCACAGGGGTGGTGCGTGCCCATGGCAACCCAGTAGCACGATTAGCAACATCGGCGTTAGCAGTACAGAAGTCTCGCAGAGTGATCATTCTCCCGGAGAACATATGCTGGGAATGTGATTGGGCACATATCGCGGACCGCTATATGAATGCTCTCCATCATCGTGATGATGATGAAGACCAAAATGTACCTGGCAATTACTGGGAACAGTCAGATGCCTCCACTCCCTCAGGTTCGGAACAAATAACGGAGTCTGAAGCGAGCTTTAGTGATGGCATCGACAGGGACCTCAACGTACTAGAACCGGGGACTTTCCTTATCTACTAGCTAGTATGTCTGCATTCAGATGGAATTGATTTAGCTGCTAGAAAAGGTTTACTGATACTCTCATCTCGAAGAAAAAAACGCATATTTTTGCAGGTATAACATACTTTGGGTTCCAAATTTACATGTTAGAGAACAAGACTCTTGAAGGAAATTGATATAGCTTCAGACTGACATCGGATACAGCTAGGAAAGCTTGGAGGTTTGACCTTCAGTTCACATTTTATCACTCCGGAAATAATTTAGATTTAAATCAATGGAATTCCTACATCTGAAAAATAATCATGCCCGTTTTATGAAGGATTGCTCTTTAGAGAGTTTGAAAAAATCAAAGATTGTTGGAAGGCATAACTCCAGCACCCTTTCCGATGTCTCACCCTTCTGAACACATTGCTCTGCCTCAAAGGCCTGCCAAACACGACGAATATCGTCAATATTCATTCGCAGCAAGCGTGGAGCCGTGTCTCCTTCACGCCAGACCGTTCCAAGTTTCCTCTCAAGATCGTTGATCTTTTGGTCGGAGAGGGCTTGAGAAAGAGAGTCAAATATCGCAAGCTTCTGTAATGTTTTTAGTCCTGGTGATTTATGTTTGTCAGTTTGCTTTACAAACTCGGAGGAAATATAGAATTCCCAGTCAGCGAGGATCCTAACGATTTGTGTGAACTTCTCGCGGATGCTGTCATCCCGCGGTTTGCCGTCGGAATCGAGGAATGAATCTACTATCGCCCTGTTTTCCATGTACGACGGAAAGATTGAAACGGACTTCGTACTCTTGATGAGTGGTGATTTAATCCATTTGTACTTGATTCGTATCATCAGGCTTATCCAGAAGCGGGAGCGGATATCGTCCAAAGATTTTCTCAATCGTTGGGCGCGGAATGGCGAATACCTTTCATCGTTTCTGTTGTAACTGAATTGTGATTGGATTGTGATTAACTTGCGATTACCTAGAGAAATAGTTTAGGGGATATCGTAGGCTGCACAACATTCTTTTTATGCTTATTCTAATCTTTGTTTCTGTTCTTCCTGTTCTTTTTTGTTCTTTGACTAAACCTCCCACAAAGCTAAGGGATATGTGTCCTATTTTTGTTGAAAGAGTGAAATTTCCTCAAAGGATCTATGAACATTGGTAGTGTGGGACTAGTTGGTTTGAGCACCGACAATGGTGGCTGTAATTGACAAGGGACCTGCTCTTTGTCAGTTATGGATACTCTCACCCAATTATCCAACTGTATGTGAACTTTCTTTGTTAGTTTTGTTTGCCAGAGTCGAACATCGCCTTGGCACTATACAACGCCACTTGCGATACACAGTCTTGCCTTCAGGCCCCTGCAAAGCCTGAACTCGCCGAAGGTGCAACGAAACACAAAGCCTTTGAACTCACAGCATCAGTGTGCCTAGATTGAATAGATTTCAAAGACCTGCATTGAGAGTGGATAATTAGCTTGACGATGAGGATAACAAAGATGTTTAGAAGGTGGGCAGCTGTACGTGTTCCTTCCTTCCTAAGATGAGGAAACTAACATTTTGGATTCCTATATACTCTTTCAAGTTACCTAGGCTCCACTTGGTCTTCTATGCACACTCATTCGGTTGATCTTAGAAGACACAGTACGCCCTGACTCTTCCCTAAATAAATTATTCATTATTCAATACTCGATAAATAGTAAAGTTCGATTTACTATATCGAAGCAGCTAAACTTGGGGTACCTATAGTAGGAGGCCAGATAGCTCGTTTTGAAACTCAATCGCATCATCAATAAGCTTAGCCACACTATCAGCAATCTCTCTAGCAGACTTCTCCCCAAGAAAAAAGAAATGATTCCCCGCTACAGGCACACATAGCCTTCCTGGGGCGGCATGTACCAGGTCCAAGAGCTGTTGCCATTTTGGCGTTCCGCGCAAGATGAGTAATCCTCGTTTGCCGATCATGACTTCCAATTTATACGTAAGGAGGAAACCCCAGCTCGCTTTGTCTGCAAGAGCATGACTGGCATCAAGAATGCTCGTGGGGTACATGGCTGTTATGAATGGGAAGTTTGCAACATCCAATACCTTCGTATCCTCTTCATGTGTCACTTCATCTTGTATGAAACTCCCTATTCCATCATATTTCAGTCTCAATCCGATCAAATTAACCGGTGTTCCTCCAATGTATTCCCGCAGATAAAGATCTCGAGGGATAATCTCTCGACCTCCGTTCAAAGTCTCCATCTCTTGCAATTGCTGACAGAACACATTTACATGAGGTGGAACGTGAAAATATCCCGAGGGGCTACAGGTCATTCCTAATGGAAGCGGCCGAATACTTGAAATGCCAGGAGTAGCTGCGAAGCTGATATACTGCTGGACTTCCAAGCCCAATTCCTTGGCTGAAATATTGAACGGCACGACCATCCGGCCGCCCATGCTCCATGATATCAAAACCACAGACCGAGTTGTCAGATTCTTCTCTTCGATGACTTTTTCAGTTGTCATAGCTGCCTGTCGCCCCCAGTCCTGGATTCTGAACTCCGCAGCTGTGAGTGGCATGATTTCAGGGTTGGTTTCGAGTGGATAGGACAATGACAGAACTCCGAAGCCAAGCTTGTTAAGCCAGTAAGTCAAAAAGTCGCTCGGTACTGACCCCTTGTGTCCACCGTAGAAAACGCGAGCCAGGTGCAAACCTCCTGTCACGCAGACTACCAGTGGCTTGGGCTGTTCACGGGTCGCTAAGTCATCAGCGGGCTGATAGTGGTATATGGTAGGAAAGCCGGCTATGATTTCGAAGACCTCTCCGGGATAAAGTGGCAGCTTTCCGTGCGGATTGGCGTGCTGCATGTTGTGGATTCGTTCGTGGATGAAGAGTTCTTCTATTCTAGAGGGTTTGGGTGCCAAGATTTCGAACGCTGGAACAGCTCTCAGACAAATATGATTGAAAGGGACGTATTTGTTGTACCAAGTCAAATTCTAGGAAAGGTCTTAGACTCAAGGAACTTCTATCCGCTCCCACTTTAGGGGTCTTGGAGGTAGCCACTTGGAAGTGGGACGCTGAACTGGCGTCTAAAGGCGGCTAAATATACTGCTCCAGTATTCGGCTCTTCGCGGCTTCGGGTAAGGCAAATAAGCCGGTTTTACTGCGTTATTAGGGCTGGCTACATCAACAGGTAGCTTGCGGGGATCTCCGCTCGCCTTCAGCATCCATGGGTTAACTCCTCGGCCAAGAGGACTCCATCATTGCATAATTCTTCTCTACTACAAAGAATGACCATTCAAATTACTATGAATGAGCTTTGTTTACTATCCAGTGGAACAGTGATTCAACATTCTTCTTTTTTATTCTCCCATATCTACAATCCCTCGTACCAATAAACCCCTTTCATCATTGCTGTTACTTTCGTGAATTTTCTCCGGGCTAGGCTTCTTCCGCATGAGTAAACTGAGTCCCCTTTGCGGATGCCTCAATTGTGTCTAATACGTCAAGGCCGACGGGGAGCTTCTTCGCCACCCGAACAGGATCAAACGCCGAGTTCGATTGAAGGAAAATCTCATCAATCTCCTCAAGAGACCTCCCTCTAGTCTCAGGATAGAACAAGTATATAACGATACAGCCCGCAGCGCTAGTTGCGGCATATACGATATTGTACCTCCATTTAATATTGGCGAAGGCAATGGGCGTGACTTCGGCCACCATGAAGTTGAACAGCCAGCTGGTTGCGGCACCCATGGCTGTGACCTTGTGACGGATACCCAGGGGTGCAATTTCAGCGCCGTACATGAATGGAATGATGAACATGCCAACGGGGAGGGTATACATGGCGAAAAAGTAGAAAAAGATCGCAGCTCGGGCGGCAGAAATGTTCGCTAGGTTGGATGACAAGCCTGCGACAGCAGCCTGAGCAAGAACCATGCAAGCCGTGGAGAAAAGCATCAACCTCCGGCGGCCGAATCGTTCGACAGTGAAAATGGCCGTCAACCCACCAAGTGCGAGGGCTACTTGCAGGCAGGCGGCAAAGATTCTAGCAGAACTGCCAGAGTATCCAAGAGTACCCTCAAAGATGGATACTGAGTAGAATGCAATAACGTTGATGCCGGTCAGTTGGGTGATCATAGTGCTCGTGACTGCAAGTAGTAATCGATTGAGATGTCGGTTTTTGTTCATCGAGAATGGATTAGAAGAGTACTTGTGGCGGTGACCCGCATCTCTTCTAATAGCAGCATGGATGACAGCAATCTCTCTTGCAACCTCAGAATCATCGACCGAGCGTCCCATGAGTCTCGCCATGATGGGAGTGGCCTCTTCCAATCTCTCTTTCTTTACCAACCATCGGGGTGATTCCGGGAGGAATGGGGTGAGGGAAAGAAGGACAGCGAGAAAGATTAGCTGTACGCAAATGGGAAATCTCCAGGAGACGGGGCCCGAGGTATGAAACATGCCAAAGTTGACCCATGATGCGATGGCGAGCCCACTTAGCGCGAAGACGCCTTCGACTAAGACGAGTTGTCCACGTTTCTGAGCACTGGCCGTCTCGCTGACGTACATAGGAACAGTGCCAGTATAGAGACCAATGCCGAGTCCTATGTCGTTGAATTAGCTCGGGATAAGTAACCAAAAGCACTTCGACTGACGTACCAGTAACAGTTCTGCCAACTAAGATCTGTGCAAGGGAGTACGTTGATGCCTGGATCACGACTCCTACGGTACAGATGAATCCGGCCAACATCATGGTTTTAGGACGACCGAGCCTGTCGCCAACAGCGAGGCAAGAAAGGGCACCTAGGGCAGAGCCAACCTCGAAAATAGCTACTACAAGGCCTGAGTCCAGTCGTCAGCCATTGGATATACCGTGAGAGTTACAGGGCGTACTGACCTAGAATCGTAGCATTGTGGGCTTTCTGAGCGCCTTTTGTGTTGACTGTGTCGACCTCTGGTATTGCAGCCAGGAAACTCGGCAATGTGGTGAAACCGTTCATCATAGATTGATTATATCCTTGAACCATGAAAGCGACCGCCCCCAGCACAGCGATCATGCGCTGAAGGCCTTCACCCTGTAAATTTCGAATACCCATTGTAAGAAGTAAGTCCAGGAGTTGAGACCTAAGGAAGGCTACTTTGAGAGAAAGGAAGAAAAGTCGAGGGCGTTTGGCGAGGTGGGCTTCACAGGTTGTAGATCAAGTCTGGGTCATATCGGGGCCACAATCTGGGGCAAATCCGGGGTAAATCCGGGGGAGAGGGTGGGGGCTTTTGTACTAAAGATTGACCAGGCATTACGGTAACTGGACTTTACCGAGACTCTCAAGGAACTCTGCGTATGCAAGGGCGGTAATCCTCGGGGTTCTTCTACCCTCGAATATCCGCCTACTAAGATTTAACTTTCGCTAGGCTTCGGTTCAGCGTCTGATGAAACAGAGTAGCCCGCACCTGCTCAGAGCACAGGGCTCCTAGCCAATTGAAGGGCGAGCATTCCATGGCACCGAACACACAGTGCAGCTACCGCAACTATTATGTAGCAATTCTTATTAGCCGGTCTCAAATATATGCTTTCAATTGATTAATGCAACATGAGTGTGCTTCCACCGTCCAAAAAAAATTGGTAGAGAAAGGAATAATGACTGTTAACTCCTGCTGAATAATATCAGTTGCGGCATTGGAACGATGGAGATGAGACATGGATAACTCGGAACTGTTTACCCCATCCTTGGAACGAGCTTACCTCTAGCCTTTCCGATATCGCAGCAAATTCAAGGGCCTTGAGGATGGCATGGGCAACTAAATCGGACCATAGCTTCGTCAGCTTCAATACCCCAGTTTCGACCTTGTTATGGGGTCCTCTTATTTGGGTCTAGGTCGTGGCGTCCTAACAAGGAAACTCACAGGACTATCTGCGGGGACTGGAAACATAGTCTCCGATGTAGGCTTTGGCTTATTATTGAACCTGGCAGTTTATGGTGATTAACAAGAGACTCAATTGCAGATATCTTCATCATTAACATCAACGTCTTCGTACCAGCTCGTGCCTACGTGGGACGGTTTGCCATCATCGTCCGTTATGTCAAAGAATAACTCTTCAGATCTGCCAGCCAAGGATGCGAAGGCCCGACCTGTCGCTTCAGAAAGCCCAACACAGACCAAAAACACACATTTCAAGCGTGGATACATTGCTTGCGTACGGTGCCGCAGTCGTAAAGTCAAATGCGTCCTAGATTCCGAGCCACCATGCGCTAAATGTCGTCGCGAGCACCGTCAATGTGTGTTCAAAACTGAAAGGAAATCGTTACGACA
The DNA here is from genome assembly GCA_023628695.1 of Nectriaceae sp. PG4201. NCBI lineage: Eukaryota > Fungi > Ascomycota > Sordariomycetes > Hypocreales > Nectriaceae > Nectriaceae sp. PG4201. The sequence continues at coordinate 83,719 of JAMAKE010000061.1, read as the reverse complement.
CCGTGAGCCTCCTCAATGGGTGAACGATCAACAAAAGACCCAGTCATGTCCACCGAAGCGATCCATCTCCCTCTCCACTGAAGAAGTTTCGCAGCTATTACCCTCTCCTCAAGCTTCGCTAGTTTCTGAGGCAAGCAACAGAGCTACAGACACTAGGCCGTCTTTAATGGAAAGGGCAATGGTAAATATTGTGCCCCAGCGAGATAATATGCTGGATGCCCTCTTCGACGGGGCACCACTTGACCAACAATCCGAACAAACGACGACTCCGGGTAGAACGGCGTCAGATCGTACGATAGGGCAGGAATCATGCCTCACATACCAGACGAGCGAGTCTGACTACGGCCAACCAAATCAAGAGGGTGCCTCACAACCATTTCACGGTATTGTGACCCGGCTGTCTGACGTCGATAAAGAGACATTGCAAGTATGGAACAAATACAGCCTCGTTCGTCAACGCTGGTTCACTGCGCAGGAAGCTGTCACTTACTTAGATTTGTAAGTGGATTCGAGTCGGGCATAGTTTTGTAGTCATTGACCACGTCTAGATTCTTCAAATACCTTTCTCCATTGAGTCCCGTGCTTGTTTCTGAGTACAAAGAACACTCAACCCATCGAACGCTCATTCTGGAGGAACCCATGCTTTGTTCCACAATGTTAATGATATCGTCTCGATTCTTTGTTCTACCAGGCGCTGGCGGCTTAGCACGCAGCCACTTCATTCATTCGAGGCTATGGAAACGATGTGCACGTCTTCTTGAACAAATGACATTCGGAAAAGGCACATATTCATCCACACGGTGTTCAGTCCTTGGGATTATTGAGAGTTGCCTATTGATCTCAGACTGGCATCCTCGATGCGCAAATTTCCCGGCTGAACAGGACGAACTTGAAGAAGACCTATACTCATATGAACAAGGTCATGATGATATATGCGATAGTGCACACTTAGAAGACCATCTGCTTCGTTGGTCCAAGGACGTCCTCGAACCTTCAAAGAGGTCAGACCACATGTCGTGGATGCTTCTCGGAACCGCAACAACTTTGGCATACAAGATTGGTGTTTTTTCGGAGGACGACTGCACCATTTCCTCGATGACAAAGGAAAAAAGTAGGTGCATACGAACTAGAAAACTGCTCAACGTCTATGTGACGAACATATCGGTCAGACTCGGGTGTCCAAGCATTCTGCCCCAGATGTCGACTTTCTATACACCCGGCACCATGGTCAATTCACCCGATGCTGTACTCCATCAAGAATGGGATTTCTTTATGAAGTCTTGGCTGGATCTCGTTCAACTGATCAAGACGGGATCAGCCATGTTTTTTGAATCGACACAGCATACCCGACGGCAACTGATGAACGGACAATATGTCCTTTTCCTTCAACATTTCGCGCCATCTCTTGATCGTTGGCGCGAGAATTTTGAGGCGGGTTCTGAAAGTGAGTATACCTTTATTCAGTTCAAGGGCTCAGTTTTCCGTCCTCTTTATAATTGTACTATGGCGGCTTAGGACTGCTTCGCTAACTGCTTCAAACCAGATCTACCACGTACTCTCAAGGACCTTCTCCTTATTGAATATTATAACTTACGGGTGTATACACACGCGCTCTCAATGCAGGCGGTAGTCGAAAGAGCACTGCGACAAGGAACCCACAAGTTCGAACCAAGTCAGATTGATGTCAATGCCACCTGCTTCACAAGTCCGGACTATGGCTTTCTCCAAGAAGTTATTGCTGGATCAAGCGAGATTCTCAGAATCACTATAAATATGGCCTTGGCTGGAAATCTTCGCTACATGCCGGTACGACAATCACTTTGCATCATATCAGCTGCAGTTTTCCTGCTTAAGGGTCTCAGTATTGGCTCTTCACATATTGAAGTCCAGGATCCCTTAAAAACGCTAGATCAATGTATGGCAGCGTTAAAATCGTCACCGATTGATGACATGGATTTTTCATCCAGATTTGCAAGTTTGATCGACAGACGCATTGCTGCATTCCGTGCATCTGTTCTTCCCTCTCGCGAGAACATGAAGGATGCAGGTGGTCATAACAACGGCGGACGTGGATCAACCAGCAACATCGTGCTCTCGCCATCTCAGATATCGCGCCCTGAGAACGACCAGGCGGATACAAACGACGAAGCCACGGAAATTTATATGAGTACTCTGTCTCCACTTGCTATGGACTGGTTGGATCAATCGATTGACCCCAGTGTTGCCCCTTTTAGTTCCCACGGGAACTATATCTCATCTCTGGAGCTTGACTCGCTAGATTTTCTGTGGAATCTGCCTGAGCTATAATAATAGTTGTAAAAAGAACCATGTATATGTATTTCTGGATTCGGTTCATCTGATTTCTATGCCTCAATGCTCTAAGCGGAAATCCAATCTTACATGAGCCAACAATGGACACAACATAAGGTTCTATTTCCATTGGAATCCATTACTCCCGTTCGTCTTTCCTCCGTACTGATAGCGCTCCTCTTCTTCATAGTACTGGACAAACCCTACAGCTTCCATGATATCCTCCGCAGGAAGAGTCTCCATGGGTATTCCAGACTTTAAGGAGCTCTTCAATCCCTCTAGAGCTTCTCTAGCTCCCTTAATAGCAGCGGCAAGCAGGGTGAAAGGGTATGCAACTGCACTATACCCCATTCCAGCAATACTATCAGCTGACACTTCTTCCGTTCGGCCTCCAGGAATGATGTTGGCCATGCAAGGGAAGTTCAGGTCGCGAGACAATCGCTCCATCGTAGCACGATCCGGAACAGCCTCAATAAAGACCGCATCTACGCCGATCTCAATATATCGCCTGGCTCTCTTGAGTGCTTCGTCGTATCCATGGATCAAACTATCTGTTCGGCCAAGAATCCAGATGTCAAGGCCTTCGTTTCTTGCATCGACCGCTGCTTGGATCCGCGCGTAGGCTTCATCTTCGGGAACAACCGCTTTTCCTTTGGTGTGTCCGCAACCTGCGTTTTGTCAGAGTCCCTCAGCCCAGGTAAGTCATTTCCAGTCACTTACGTTTAGGCCACGTTTGATCCTCGATCATGACTCCAGCAGCTCCGGCCAAAGCAAATCTAATGGGAAGTGTACTCAGCTTGACTTGTCCACATGAAGGCAGGAGATCATACATATGTACTTACCCTTGTACTGCCCTTTTTACATTCATGGGCCCTCCATAACCCGTGTCTCCGTCCACAATAATTGGAACCCTGACCTGACGTATCACCTCGGAGATTTTCTGAAACATTTCCCCAAAAGCAATGTAACCTGTGTCTGGTAGACCTAAGGACGCTGCCACCGGAAAACCAGACAGAAATACCACGGGAAACCCAGCCTGTTCAGCCATCTTTGAGCTCAAGGTATCGTAGCTGCATGTCATGGCTACAATCTTGTCGGGATCTTTCCAAGCTTCAAGCATTATAGCCCTCAGCCTGGAGGCTTGAGGTGAGGCGCGGTCGCCCCGTACATTTCGCAGTTCCGTACAGTAGACTTCATTGGCTTCGCTGTCAGCATTTCCGGAATTAAATTTGAAAGGATACGGGTATGTGTTGACAATTGAGCTCGACATGGCTGGGGCGAGAGAATTGAGATGTCTATAAAGGAAAGCGATGGTTGAGCAGTAATCCAATTCCGGATTCGTGCCAGAGAGATCTCATGATTTCTTATAGGACCACCAAATGACTGACATAACTACCCTAGAAGAAGATCATGGAGATGTTAACGTAACCCTTCCCCCGCGTGTCTTCGGATGGAGGCGGCATGCTTGGAACCGTCTCGGCCCCAGTTGCCGAGAAGATGTAGGGCGACACCCTGAGGTGTCCGACATCGGAGCAATGTAAGCATACATGACATTACATACTACTGACGAAGTTTTAGTTGGCATCTAACTCCAAGGGAATTCAACTGAATCTGCCATTTACATTAATCCTCTGAAGGAGGACTATTGTTCTTTATTTGGAGTAGCTCATGGTACATCTCGCCCTGAAAATAGCGATGATAGCTTCGAAACTTCTCGTACAATAAAACATCCCATCATATCAGGTGCCAAGTGTCTTGGAATAATACATGACACTCTTATACCGGACTCATTCCTCGTAACTATGGCCGGTATATGTAATTGTTCCCCCTATGGACTGACACGTACTACCTACTTTCCATACCTCACTATTGCCTTTGGGATTAGACCGTATACAACTTCATTGGTCTTTATCAGGAGTAGCGGCGTTCTTTGTGATATGCACAGGTGAAAAGGTAAGCAGATGACACTGATTCTGGCCCGACAAGACCTAAGATTCAATGATTTACTGTATAAAAGAGTCGAGAAGATGTCTCCACACGCACCCAAGGTATACTCCTAGAACCCCGAATTAGAGACCCTGGTAAGGTTAAATCATACCGGTAGCTCCCAGGGGGTAGAATCCCGAGGATTACCGGCCTTGCATATCCTTTTCTTAGTATTCTACCCCTACGATTTGCTTAGCAGAACAGCCGGTTTCGTACAGACAAAAAGTAGGCAAAATCCAGCTTAGCCGCTTTCTTCAAGCCGCTTAGAGCCGAATTTGTGATAATGAAGATCAATCAGTAAGACCACCGGTTTCGTCTTCATAATCTACCAGATCGACTCCGCCCTATACTCGAAGTACCTATCGGGTATTCAACAATTAAGAGTCTCGAATCACTTCACTTCCAACTGGAAATTACGAAGACACGCGATGTCGAGCATTGAGCCCTCATGGAAGAACGTATTGCTGAAGACCGCCGAAGACTGGGAACGGTGGGACGAAGAATTCCAAACGAAAGCAATAAGCCTCCACTTATGGGAGTTCATTGACCCGGAGAGTGACGAGATCCCAATGGATAAGCCAGACAGACCCGAAATTAGAGCGTACCATCGGAGCACCGCTTTCCGGGCTAAGGACACGGAGCACCTCTTCCAGCAAGGAAGACATACCCACCAAAGTCAAGCAACCGATCCAAACCATCGAGCTCGAAAGTTATCAGATCTAACGGCCGAAGACAAAGCGTCGTTCTCTTTCGAATGGAGGGTTTATGAACAGAATTATAGAGAATATACAGCGCAGGAGACCAGCTGTGAGAAATTGAAGGCATGGGTTACCGAAACGGTAGACTATGGCCTACGTAAGATCTCTTGTCGGCCAATGTGGGGCCTCCGGGCATGGTATACAAACCTGAAGAATATCGTGGGCGCCTCAGATAGAGAGCAAGATAGAGCCGCCCGGCAAAAGTACGAACAAGCCATAGCAATCCTTGTAAAGGCTCCTAGTGACTTTGCGGGATGGATCACGAGATGGGAAATGGCCACGAACCACGCGCTGCTGAGGAATACCAGAGGAATAGAAGACCCAAATACTTGGTTTGAGGACCTTACAAAAGCTATTCAGCCGATTATGGGCAACTGGAACACCATATATGCAGGAATATACAAGGACAAGCTTGAGGACAAGACTTTAACCATTCGAGAGGTTGCAAAAGACCTTCGGAAGGAAGTCGGAAGACAGAAACTTCTGTCCTCGCAAGAGAGGAGCATTAAGTTCACAAAAGGTGTATTTGATTCGAAATTCGATACGGAAACTGCCTCAACTTCACATCCAAGCGAGGAGACAGAGGGGAAGAATATGAGCCCACGCCTGAAGGAACGGGGTAGCCGTAAGCGCAAATCGAATCGATCACAGTTGTCAAAACGGAAGCGCACTGCTACTTCAAACGAAACTGTGGTTATCTGCAAGGAATGTGATGGCAATCAGCCTCTAAGCAAGACTTAGTGGGCCTTTCCGAAGAATGGGCCAGTGCATTTACAGAAATAGCAGTGATTCTCCTCACATTTGAACCGTACGGGGATAGGTCAGTCCCTAAGGGATGATATAAACTGTATCAAGGAAGCCAAACAAATTGAGGAAACTGAGTGACTTGGGCGAAGTATTGGAAACGTGCGGTAGCTTTATTGTGGGTGCGTTCAACCCAATACTCCTCGTCACTTAAAACATGTTGGGGAACTCGGCTCTTCTACAAGTTCCTCGCCTTCGCCCGCTATATCGGAGGGCACCATTGTCATTTAATACTTTTTTTAAACTGAATTGCCACTGAAAGAATGACTATTTCGATTTTGTTGTAATAATGAGCCAGAGCTTGCTTAGACCTCCATGTTACTACTTAAACTTCTCCAAAAACCGCACTTATCCTGTGCATCCTGTGGTACCGGCTCCATGCCTGTATCGTTTGTCTGCAGTCGCAATCTCTGCCCTGTTCCTGAGCCCCACGGCTGCCAAGTCGGTGCTCCAGGTGCACTATATGGGTTGGGATCCAAAGCGTAGACAAAGCTGATGAAGTAGTGCATTGTAATTGGAATAATCTCAGCGTTGGTCGTTGAGAAGGACGGTACAGAAGAGTCCACATTACCAACACTGAAGATTGCAGTTGTCTCAAATGTGTGAGGCACTCCGATACCCTGTGCTGCATACCCCGGGTCCTGCACGTTGAATCGCAAGTTCCACGCCTTTGAGCTATCAAAATGACGCGCCATTACTGATGCTACTTCATTTCCGGGGCAGACAAATGTGCAATCGCCATACGCAGTTGAGGCAGATGGGAACCAGGCCTGGTGTCCTGGAAGGGCTGGCTTGAGTGGATATATATCGATAATCTGACTGAGCTGGTCCGAGGTGAGATTTGGATAGTTACCATGCATGAAATCTGAAAATTCAGCACTGCTTGATGCGTCGGGTGCGAAGATAGACCCTTCGTTTGAGTCGTGGCCGACTAGAATAGGGACATGAACGAAAGCACCCTGCTCGAATAGATTATATAAACGATCCGGTACTAGATCTCCGTCTACGACCGGGAGCCAGTACCATAGGGGCAGTACGTTTGTATCGCTGCTGAAGGGGGCATTGGTGCTTGCGGTCTGAAGTTCGACAAGGTCCACGGACCGCAAACAGTCGAGAGAAGAGCAATTGGTGTTTTGTAAAAGCCGTTGGTATTGAAACTGCATCTCAGAGACTGTTCGCTGAGTTGGCCAAAATGGGGATTGCAAGGCCGTGCCGACAAACAGATTGTTGTCCTTGCTACCCCCATACGCCGTCAAGTGATGTGCCACAGACCCAGCGCCAGCAGAGGCCCCATGAATTACGACATGATTCGGATCGCCGCCAAACTGGGAATTTTGATGAGTAACTGAGCAAGAATATGAAGAGATCATCATTGTATCGGTACCTTGCTGATATGAGATTGAACCCAATGTAAGAGTTGCCTCTGGTCCAAGAGGCCAACATTGAGGTCCCCCTCACTGCTGACATCTTCACTTGCCAAGAACCCGAGGGCACCGACGCGATAGTTAAAATTGACCAGAACGATGTTGTTGCCGGACACCTGGACTACACCTGTGCCGTTGTAGTTGGCATTTGCGTTGCTCGAGTAGCCACTTCCTTGGATATATACCCAAACAGGAAGATTTGCACCCTCTTCAGCTTGTGTTGGCTTGAAGATATTGACGAATAGGCAATCCTCTGCCATAGACGAGCTCGGGGTTTGACCACTGCCAATACATGTCGGTTTGAGCTGCACAGTTTGTAGATTAACACCCATGTTTATCACATGAATTATACAACAGGCAAAGTAGGTAATGTTACTGGCTTACCTGGGAGGCATCTTGGACGGAGCTTTCGGTTTCCGGGTCCTTTGGGGCTCGAAACCTGAGGTCACCAAGTGGTGCCTGGGCGTAACGCATGCCGAGGAATTGGTCTACCCCTAAGGAAAGCCTAGAGCCTTGGTATGTAGCGTAGCCGAGGTTGACGGTAGGAGCTTCATCTCGTTTCACTGGCGTGCTACTTACGAGAAGAGCATAAACAAGGAGACAAGTTATGCGCAGCGTCGGAAACATCGCGAGCAGAAAACATGGAACGAGGTGCCGAGAAAATACAATGAGACACGCCTTTCGTGGTTACCAGGAATCTTCTCTTCAGCCCAGCTCTTATACTACCTCTTAAACTCAAAGACTTTCGAGTTTGTTTACTGCTTTGAGACCGGCTCTTCCTTCATGGTCCGACATAAAAGGCCGTGTAGATCAAGGCGCCGAATACACAATTCGTCACAAATACTCCCGAGATGCGCATTACGACAGGTGGGGTTGACTCCCGCACGCGACTTTGTATACTTGCATCCTTGCTTCCTTGGTGTGATCCTATGTACTAAACATCATGATCCACGTAACGGCTAGGGACCTTTCGGCATCGACGTGAATAGCAACATGGAGCCTTCAAGAGCCAAGTTGCAGGGAATGTTGGTACAGCCATAAGGGTAGCAGGGAAGCACGTCTGCGCTCTTTCACTGACCTTTGAAACAGCAGGTTGAAGCAAGTAGATGCTCGCTCTGCGGGGAATCCTTGCATCTCCGGGGAATCCGGGGTAGATACGCGGCTAGTTTGATTCGGGGACAATTCACACGAACAACCGGAAAGCGGAGAAGACCTTGCGTTTAGTATGTGTACGATGAATATCATTTCCATAAGAACGGCCTCGATGCTACTACTAGGGATTCACCAGCGCCAAAACCGGATAGGTCTATTGACCGAGACGGCAAATCCTTCTCCTTCAGAAGGATGGCAATCAAATACTCGACATATCTTCAGCCGAGCTATTCCAGCGAGTGGCACGCTGCTGTCTAGGCTGAGCGATACACAGCTGTCATCTATGAAAGCGCTGATAATACGCGTCAAGATTCACATGGCATAACAATATACTCGCTGGATAGCATATTATGCCTGGCCTCGCATTGCGTCTATAATTCCTTCGAATAACGCCACTCGTCTACGGCACCAGTGTGCGCTAAAATTGCAATGTAGGGCCCATCGGAGTCACCCGTACAATTTTGCAGCTATTCCCATTGGCCATAGTACTCTGTGAGTATTGAGGAGGCGTAACGTCGTGTCCACCTGTTTCCAACCACCTTCCCATTGATCCGAATGAGCTCACAATGGTCCTTATAAGAAAGTGCCCGGTAGCAACGAAGTCTAAGGCTTGGCTTCTCTATGTAATTCCCCGCCTCGGGTGACCAAACCTGTGAGACTTGCCCGATGATAGACCCACGTCTATGCCAATCGTTCAGTCAAAGCAGTCTGCCCTGTGAAGATCCTCGGATATTTTCAGTCTCCAAGATCGCCCCAGAACTCCTTCAAATCATCCGCCCTCCACCTAGTCCCCCATCCACTCTCCCTCTCGATTTTCCCCAGGAGCTCCAAAATCGCTCTATGCTCGCTCGGGTGGCTCATGCACCTGCCCGCAATCCAAAGTGGCTGAATTCCGTTTGTCCAAGCCCCATGGTGATCATTTGAGATGCTGATTGCGCAGACTTGTCTCGCATGCCAGAGGATACTTCGAGGCTTGCTAGAAAGGCGCACGGAGGAGGGCTGATTCTGAAGCATCAAGATCGAAGCTGTATGGTGAAGCTGATTGCCCGAGATGGCGGCCGGGTTGGAGAAGAGAATAGTGGGGAATGGGGACTTGTCGGATGATGGGATGGTCATTATGGGTAGTAAAGGTGCTGGACGACGGTGGTGCCAGTCGCAGATATACTTCCAGAGTTTGAGCCAGCGAGTACGAAACTTGGGATCGTTACGGGCGGGGGCTTGCAGCGTCTCAGCCGGCAACGGAGCCAGCAGATCAAGCACGTTCGCGATCAAATAAACAGCGTAGTTCGCCCACTGCTCAAACTCCGTCGTCGACCGGAAAAGCTGAACGTCGGCCTCGATAGTCGTCTTCGAAGCCCAATGAGCAACAGGAATGAGGGTCTTGACCGATGAGATAAGTCCACCGCAAACATCCATCCTCGCAAAGCACCAAAAGAGCGCCTGTTCAGTTCCGCTGACGAATCCATTGATCCCCACAGCTTCCATAAGGCTCGCGCAGCCATCGAGGTGTCGCCGCCATGCTTTAGGTGAGCAGCTGAGCATTTCGAGCACACACAGTATTACGCATGTGGCGATGACAGCGGTGCTGCGGGTTGGGAGGTGCGGGAGTAGTTGGTGTATAGCCTCTTGGTAGAGGTTGAGGCTTCTGTCTGTTGGTAGTGTTGTTTCTTTAAGTTCGAGTTGGCGGGCGGATAGGGCGAGAATAGAGTATTTGAGATAGTCATGATCTTGAGCCATGGTAGGGATAATGTTCTGGAAATGTCGGTCGCGATCGAACTTATCCAACCAGGGGGCAATCTCGTCAAACCAATTTCTCCAAAGACCGCACTCATCGTCATCGGATAGCAAAAGCGATTGGGTGTACCTGACCGGAAGGTCGTCGGAAACTGGAATCGTTTCGTCTGCATCATCATCGATTGTCGAACTATCCTGTCCGCTCTCCGCATCGAATCTCGGGGTCGCCGCCCGCGTCGGGACTGTCGACCTGACCTCTTGGATGAGGTGGTTTCGTAATGTCGAGTGCAGCTCGTGATACGCCGAACCGGGGAGGAAGATTCCATCCTCGGATATCCCTTCTGGTGTGAAGGCTTGCATTTGGTCGATGTAGGGATATTCGACGATAGTGTCCAACAGGAACGAGTCCATGGGAACTTGCAGGGCTGGATCCACTGGCGATTGCTGCGGTTGGCCGCCTTGGCTGAGGTAGAGGAGGTTTGCTACTGCGCTTTCGGTTTGCCGTTGGGAGGATGGAGAAGCAATGTTCGGTGGCCTGGTTAGGAAGCTAGGAGGGTCTGGTCGAGAACCCCGACCACGAAGGGTTGACGACCTTCTACTCCTTTCTCCAGTCGAACCTCCCGTTTGACCTTCATTCTCTATGTTAGTTCTCGTACACAGTAAACTTGCATCGTCTGAGGGCACCCACTATCGGCTTGCCTCACATCAAGCTCCTCGTCGGAGTCAAACAAAGGCGAAGGCGCATGATAATCTCGAACAACCTCCGACGTAACATCCAAAATCTCAAACTCCTTCGGCAGCCTTCTCCTCGCCATCCTCCTCATCGACGGATGCTCCCCGTCGATACTCTGCGCATTTTCCGCCCGGAACGTGATCTTGAGGCCCCATTCGCAATGCTCGTTCCGCCGACGACATGTCCCACAAGCCGGCCGGCCCTCGTCGCACTTCCGTTTCTTACGCCGACAGTTGAGACATCCGGTCCGGGTCCGGGTCCGCTTCTGCGCTGAGGAGCCCGGCAAGGCGCCACCGATGTGAAAAGCATCGCGTCTGTCCATTTTTGTCATGCGTAGCCGCGTGGTGAAGGGCTTACGCCCCGACGCTGAGATATTTGGTGGGGAATTCTGGTTTCAAGGACTCTTTAGGATAAGAGGGGCAACTCCAGACGCCAGATCTCCGTGTCCCAGCTCACGCGGCCATGAAACCAGGATTCTGATACTGGGAATATCAACTCCCAATCGGAACACATCAGGAGGCAACAGTTCATGCAAAGATATCTTTTGTTGGGTCTTCTGAAGCCCGAGAACAAACTGGCTGATGTTGCTCGTCTAGCCGGTAGCCTACTAAATAGGCAAGCCCGCTTGCACTTGCCCACTAGGCTGCCGCCGGCATACCCTAAGCGGTAAAACCCCGATGGCCCATCACTACTTTGCTTCCTTCAACGCCGCTTCGACTCCCCGGAGGATGCTCACCACACCCAATGCCCCTGGATCAGGAATGCCGCCCTCCTCGTCAAACCGGTCCTGCCCAACGTAGCTCGCTCGTCCCAGCGCCGCTACCATCTGACGCGTTCCTTCAGCTCCCTTCCGTGCCTCCGCAATCGCGCCCTCTAGTGGCTCTGACGCATAAGTACTGACGAAGGGAATCAGTGCGTCCATGAGCGTACGGTGGCCGATTCGTGCCGGTGTGTATCGACATAACTCCTCGAGGCCGCCCTGGAGAGCCTGGCGGATCAGATCCGAGACGGTAGGCTTGGAAGATGAGGATGTCGCGATGTCGGTGAGACGGTTGGCTACCGCGTTGAGGAAGATAGCATAGATTGCTCCCGAGGTACCACCCATACTTCTCTCCGCTGTGGTAGCTGTTCTCCGGAAGAACTGGCCGATATCGATCGCTTTGGCAGTATCATCTTGGAATTCCTTCTTGAGCCCTGTATCAAGTCAGCCATTCCAGTTACCATACCCCAGGTCTCTAGAAGAGGCAACTCACCGTTGACGCCGTTGAGCAGGGTCTCTCCACAGTCGCCATCACCTGCCAACGTATCGTATTCGGTAATCTTCGGTTCATCTTCCGCCGTCGTCTTCGCGACTTCGTTAATGACGGCCTTAATCAGAGAAGCCGGAACTATCACACAGTGAGCATGGCGCCATATTGGGATGAGTGGAGGTTCTACCTTGTACGCCCGTCTCCCGCCCAGTGGCTTCCGCTTTACCCGACAGCTGGGTCTCTCTCTTTGATACAGACTCGGCATCTGTTGACCATCCGTGGATCGATCGTGGCCAAGCCGGTGCAGTTGTTGGAGCATCGAGTAGCTCGGTCAACTCATCATCAAGCTGAAGCAGCGTAGCCGAAAACCCAGGCCCATCAAGCGATGTCACAAATGTCCCAACCAAGCTCCTTTCAATCCGGATTTTTTGCCCACCAAGCTGCCGAACAACCTCGTCTGCAATGACACCAAGTTCGAGCTCGCTAAGACCTCCGAGGTTGTTTACCATCAATGCCACCTTCTGGCCCGCTTGGGGCTGCCACATGTTGGCCTTAGGTGTGAACATCATATCCAAAGCCTTCTGAACAGTCGTCTCGAGTGAGCAGACGTTTTCACGCTTGACGCCAGGCTCGTTGTGGATTCCCATGCCATATTCGAGTTGTTCGGCAGGAAGGGACTCCTGATTTGCTCGGCCGGGGACACTGCATCGATCGAGACTGGCGGCAACGGTTGCCATCTGGGATGCAGCTTTCTTTGCTACGGTAGTGACTTCGTTCAAGTCGGCACTAGTAAGTTTTCGTGTCAGCACGGTTATTGTTACAAGCTCTCAGTGGAAGTCCGACGATTTAATTTACTTACCCCTTCGCCGCTGTTGCTCCTGCGATCTTGTGTACAAACACAACGCCTGCAAGGCCTCGCTGGCCGACCAAGGCATTACCCTCTACCGAAACATCCTCGCCAACGACAACCATGTTAACATTCTGGCCATCTGCCTTTGCTTTCTCTGCAGCCAATCCGAAATTGAGCTTGTCGCCGGTGTAGTTTTTAACGATCAACAGGGAGCTGTCTTCGAGTTAGAACGAGGCATCACTGGCCAAGACCACGTAACCCACCCCTTCGATGATTTCACAGTCTTCAGTCCTGCCAAGATCTGCGACGCAGAGGGCGACGCAAAGATCTCACCAGCGATCACTACATCCAGTGCTCCCTCGCCGAGATATCCCGCATGGGCCGGCTCATGGCCGGAACCACCACCAGAGAGCAACACAACTTTATCATCGTCCTCAGAGCGTCGTCGATACAGGACTATTGCGCGACTATGTCAGCGAAGGTCGAGGCTGGTCGCCCGGATTGTACTCACCCTTCTCCGAGGCGATGAGACTCAGCGACGGATCCTTGAGTATGCAGCTTCGTAGTGTTCGCTCGACGGGGTTTGACACCCCACTGATGAAGCTCTTCCCTGAAGTCAACTTGGTCAGCCATGCTCTACATCAAGTGAACCAAATCGCCAACCTAAAGTCATGTTTTCTTGCCGTTCAGTGTTCTGGAAATTCGCAATTGATCTCTTTAGAGTCGTGAAGGTGCGAAGATATCCTCATTCCCCTGCTCCTCTGGCGCTTCTAAACAGTTATGCCAATGCCCCAATGCCCCAATGCCCCGGCGTTCCCTCATTCCCGTTCCGCCATCGCAATAGCTTCGGGGTTGCTGTTTACCGCCCTCCCACCAAATGCCCTGCACAGGGCACAATCCTTCCTAATTCGGTAACTCGCATTTCGCTCCTCGGTCTCCTCCCGCCGGCGGGCCGCCACGCTATTCTTCCCCATATACGCCATTCGGCTCAGGCTTCGTCTTGCTTGACCCAAAGAGAAAGTCTAAGCGATACTTCGGGGTAGAAATACCGAGCCCCTCAATACGCTTGTAGCTGCTAGTCATGGCACAGCCATTAGTCTTTATTTAGTGCGCCAAATCCCGCACCGTTGGATCCCAACCGTGCCTGGTTCCACCATCTAGGTCCGACATTAGGAATAACATGCCATCACCAGTGTATGACCACGTGGTTGAAGTGCTTCGCAAAAGACGTGGATGTTCATAATGTCTCAACCAAAATACTAAGTTCCTCAGAAGGTCGATGGCGGTGCAAGCGCTGCAATCGGAGAATAGCCTCTTTAGAGAACCCTCCATTGTGGGTGTGATTCACTTGCAGAGTCGTAAGTTCATCGGAGAATACATAACCTCATACTAACGAACTTCGGACTTTATTCTACTGCCTGAGATGGGGTTGCAATCCCGAAAACCCGAGTCCCCATACAGATCCTGCTTCCGAAACAGACCATGACGTTGTGCGCTTGTAGATACCCTCAAACCTCCAAAATCGTATATTGCTACCACAGCCGCTACCCCAGCTGGCCAGGTAAACCAGGCTCAACCCCAGAATTCGGTTCCAGTTGCAGGTTGCGCTTCTATATGCAGTGATCAACCCTGGGGCGCTTCTGGGGAAAACTGGGGTATTGACCATGAAGGTCGGCAGATATTTGACGTGGTTTAAGTGATGGAATGGCAGAAGGGAAGGGTTTGGCGATGAGTATATGAAGATCGTGGTATTCCCTCGTGAATAGCTTCAATTCGATCGGACTGCAAGACGCCTCTACTGAACCGGCATCTTCCTTCACATCCTCCAAAGACGCTATCCGCCAACATGACTGGTCTCGTAGGCAAACCCCTTGACTGGGCCATCACCGCAACAGCAGGCTCCGGCTTTCTGCTGTTCGGCTATGACCAAGGTGTAATGTCCGGTTTGCTCACCGGGTATGCCTTCACCAATACTTTTCCCGAGATTGACACCGCCAACGGCGGCAACGGTAGCTCCTCACTTCAGGGCACCGTGGTAGCCATCTACGAGATCGGGTGCTTCTTTGGCGCCATCTTCTGTCTGTTCATGGGCGAGTATCTTGGACGAAGGAAGTGCATCATGCTTGGTTGCGTGGTTCTCAGTGTAGGTGCAGCGTTGCAAGCTTCCGCGAATGGAATTCCGCAGATGATCGTTGGCCGAGTTGTTGCTGGGCTGGGGAATGGTATGAATACCAGTACTATTCGTAAGTCAGACCCAAGTACGGAACGACTTCAAAAGTCTGATTTGGTATAGCTGTTTGGCACTCTGAATTGATGAAGGCCAAAAACCGTGGTCGTGGTCTAGCCGTCGAACTCGCCATCAACATCTTCGGCGTCATGCTCTCATACTGGGTCGACTACGGCATGTCCTACGTCGACTCAGACGCCCAGTTCCGCTTCCCACTCGCCCTCCAGATTCTCTTCGCGCTCTTGACTCTCCTCGGAATCATGCTGCTCCCCGAATCTCCCCGTTGGCTCATCGCGCACGACCGCCACGACGAGGCTCGCAAGGTCCTGTGGGCGGTCCGTAAAGATGCCAAGACACTGGACCTTGATGATGTGAGCATCAGTCGAGACATGGCGGATATTCAAAATGCAATTAAGGAGGAGAGGGAGGCGGCGGAGACGGGAAGCTTTCGGGCGATGTTGAAGAACGGGGAGCAGAAGTTCTTTTATCGCACGTTGTTGGGTATTGGAGGACAGTTCATGCAACAGCTCAGTGGTATCAACCTCATTACTTATGTACGTCTCTCGATTTCATTCACAATCGCGGTTCAGTTGCTAACAAGAGATTCAGTACGCCCCTGTCATCTTCCAAGAGTCCGTCGGCATGTCGCACAACTTGTCCCTGCTCCTGGCTGGGTTCAACGGTATTGCTTACTTCTTCTCGTCTCTGATCCCAATTTGGGTCATCGATCGTCTTGGCCGGAGGAAGTTGATGATCTTTGCCGCGGCAGGTCAATGTGTCTGCATGGCCGTACTTGCTGGCACAGTGTCTAATGGTAGCGTACCCGCTGGTATCGTGGCTATCGTCATGCTCTTCTTGTTCAACTTCTTCTTTGCTGTTGGCCTTCTTGCTATCCCTTGGCTACGTAAGTCCTCTCTTTACTCTCTCATTCTTCACATAACTAACCAACTACTAGTACCTGCCGAGTATGCACCTCTCGCTATCCGAACCCGAGCCGCCGCCCTCGCCACAGCCTCCAACTGGATCTTCACGTTCCTCGTCGTCGAGATCACCCCCGTCTCCATTAACAACATCGGCTGGAAGACATACGTCTACTTCTGCATCTTCAACTTCTTCTTCATCCCCATGATCTACTTCGGATACCCTGAGACCAAGAATCTATCGCTTGAGCAGATTGATAAACTATTCACGGGCGACAAGATGATGTTGCACTGGGATCGAAGCATGGGTGTCCCTGGGGAGCATGTACATACACAGTTGAAAGATGAGGATGGCGAGAGTGGAGGTGTTGAGCATGAAGAGAAGATCCCCAGAACATTAGAATCCTAGGTCCGGTCGAACGGCACGATGAAATGTGTCGTTGGGATGAACCCCTTAGCGGGTCAGATGGAGGATGAAGATGGGGAAGATACCCAGCTGCATGAAGAAAACTCAAAAGTATTTAATTCTTCTTATCACAGATAGGTGTATATATGTAGGTTTCGGGCACGGCTTTCTTGTGCTTAGTGCAACCCGAGTCAAGAATGAATGCTCCTATGAAAAGATATCTTGCGTTTGGTTTCAATTAAATTTTTCAATTCTTCAGTCATCAGGATATCCTAATTCGAACTCAATTTGCCAACTCCCTCAACGCCCTTGTTTGTCGATTGCCGTTCCGATAACAGCTCCAAAGCCATAAAGCCGTAACCTCAGTCCTCATAGTCCATTACACTACTTCCATGGCAGCCAATTCGATTTCCTCTTCTCCGCCGCCTCCTGCTTCCTCTTCCACTCCTGCTCCTCCTGCACCATCCACGCCTGCATCAGCATACACCTCTCATCCATCTGTGCATTCGTCAAGAAGCCACGTCCACCATCTGGCGCCGTATCCTTATCAGCCGATCCGCTATAGTCTCCGTCAGTAACACCAAGGATATCGCAGAGCCCGTCTGCCTTCTCCATTAGCCAGGTTCCGTGTCGGAGGCCATCGCGCCAGTTGGGTGGTAAGGCCTTGTATCCGATAAGTCCTCCGAGAAGAGCGCCGGCGAAGCAGGCATTGGTATCGGCATCGCCACCTTCCATGATTAGATCAGTGATAAGGGATTCAAAGATGGTAAGCTGGGACCAGAGTGGACTCTTCGATGCCTCGAGCTGGCGCATGGCTTGACGTAGAAGAAGGATTCCAGATCCAAATGTCTTGAAGACATAGCCAATCTTGTAAGTCTCATCGATGAGAAGATCGGACAGCTTTTCTGCCTTTACGTGCTTGTTGAAGTCTTCGAGATCTAGCGTGGGCTCATCCTTTCGATCAGGAGTATTTAGCTCGTGTTGCCGAACAACAGCATACCACTCCAGGCCTCGCTCAATCATTTCATCAACATCACTCTCCTTGCGGATCTCTCCTCGGATGAGGCCTCGTACGAGGGCAGTGCCGATCACGCAAGAAATGACACATCGAGGGTCGGTGTGGGTGACGATTGAGTAGTCCGCTGCTACCTGGAAAGTCTCCTCCACGGTCTTGTTCAGACACATGAGCCCCAGGGGATGCGTTCGCATCAGGCTTCCATTTGGCGCAGCCTGGTATTTGGTCTTCGTCCAAAATGCTCGGGCAGCGCCTTCCGGGTCCTCCAGGTAATTCTTGGTGCGCACGATTCCGCCAACGGTCCGTCCAAGACCGAGAGGAAGAGTGTCCAGCGCGCGAAGTCCCATTTGCACCCAGGTTGACAATCGAGAAGCGAAGTCCCTGGGGCTCAACTCCTTTCCATCATTGTGGAGGTATGAGAGCAGGATCAAAACTGCATGGTCGGTGTCGTCAGTCCAGTCTCCCGTTCTGTGGAAGTTTCGATGATGATCTCGTCGGAAAGGTGTTGCTTGATCCTGAGGGAGGAGAGTGAATGTTCGGGAGGGATATGCTGTGGCCGATAGTTCGGCTGTCAGAAACTCGGTATAGAGACCGATGGCATCTCCAAGGGCAGATCCGAATAGAACGCCGATGATCCGATCGTGAAGAGTGGCCTGAGCCAGGGCCTTCGTGGCCTCTTGTGAGAGTTCTAAGCTAGTCATTCTCAGGCTTTTTGAGTGCAGCTGTATTTGAAGCTTCGTGAGCTTATTCAAGCCCCAAGGAAATTGTTGAACGAACCTTAACTGTAGGCAGCAGGAAACTCAACCTTTAACTTTCCGAGATATCCAAGGCATCCATAATGCGGCCTCCCTCAAGCCCCGAGCCCGAGTGAGGCTGGTTTTGCGCTACGGACACAACGTGGTGGCAGTGTGACGCCACTAAACTTACCGCTGAAACATCGCGATCCTTGGATTTGGTATGCCTAGAGTTCCAGGAATAGAATTTTGCTGCCTACGATCGATCAAATCTGCTGCCTAGCTAAGGAGGATAATGATGCTTCTAAGTTGGACTATTTAGCGAAAGATGAAAAGTTAGAGTGAAAATAACCCGCCGAAAAGTCAGAAGCTAGGAAGGTTTGCGTTTTGAAATGACACTCATGGTGCAATTTAATGTTAGGGTGCTGACACCGTGCATTAGGCGCCAAATTGCCCTGCGCCACGATCTCTAACACTAACAGACTAATAACTCTATCGCTTGCATGAGTCTAGATCTACGGAGCATCTTGTCCTGGTTTATGCAGAAGCGCAGTGTCCTCCATCGACTCTGAGATCGGTCCCATGAACGAACGAAGCTCCCTCGGATAAAAGAAAGACAGCTGGCGCCTTGAAGTCCTCAGGCGCCCCCAATCGGCCCAGCAGCGCACCAGCCATCCACGTCTTCTCAACCTCAGGGTTCTCGATGAGGAGCTGATCCGTCATGGCGGTTCGAATATACTTTGCTGGCAATTAGTTGATGGAGTCAGGCAGGTTATTGGAGTATGGGCGCTTACCCCCGGTGACAGGGTGTTGACTCTGATGCCATACTGGCCCCATTCCTGCGCGACAGATCGACACATTTGTTGAACAGCAGCCTTACTGGAGTTATAGGCAGTACATGAAAGACCCTGATGATAATTGTCAGTACAACCCTCACGAAATACCACCATGTTACGGAAGGGTAGATCTTACTCGGTTCGCTATGTTACCAGACATGCTCGAAATAATGACAATGCTCCCGGAACTCTTCTTGTCTCGCAACACTCTTGCAGCATGCTTGCAAGTATTGAACACCCCCGTCACGTTAACTCTCAATATCCGGTCGAAATCCGCAGCTGGGTAGTCGAAGGCTGGGATCTGTTGTTGGATGCCTGCACACGCGACGGCACCCCAGAAAGGCGCTCCATGAACTTCAGCTTCCGCTGCGATATTGGCCATCGCCTGCTCAACGGCTACTTCGTCCGTGACATCGCACTTATGGTACGAAGCGGCGCTGCGGTGCAGCTTTGCAAGCTTGCTAAGTTGTGCCCATTCTGCAGGTGAGGGCTCCTCGAGAATGTCTAGGCATGCCACGTTGCCTCCGGCTTCGACAACCGCGATGGCCAAAGTGATGCCCAGGCCACGACCGCCTCCAGTGATGGCTACGGTCTTACCCTCAAGCGAGAAAAGCGTGTTTGTCGTGGTGTTGGAGGCAGGTGTCGCTCTTGTCTCGGGCACCTCGTGGGTGGGGAGCTCAATATCGCTGACGATCGCTGGCGCCATTTTGAACGGTCTCAAGGGTATCTGTTGAGGTAGTGACTTGACACGAGTGTCGCTGGAGATGGAGGAAGATGAAGATGAAGATGAAGATGAGAGTACTCAACGTCCACGCCCTCGGCATATAGGAAACAACATCGGAGAGGCCCAACCCGTGTTAGGTCGGTGATGGACTTCAACTTCTTGCATTCTGTAATTGGCCACCAAATCCTCCTCAATGGCAACTGTATGCGAATGTTGAGAGGTTTACCCTTCCTTCACCATTCCCAAATATCTTGACTGATTCTCCAAAGCAGTGATTGCAGGCGAAACAAAGAAAAAAAGTTGAGGAGTACGGAGCACTTGCCTGTTCGCAATACGCCACGGCAACTCCAAGCGCTGCAATGATCAAACCTCCTCCACAAACAACTGCCAGATCTTCCCCGAAGATGGGAGTGCCTCCGTTTGCCTATTTCGGCTGCCCCTCCTTGCCCCTCGCTAGACACCTTTAGGGAGTCCCGGAACCCCGTAGTTCGGGACCATCTCCACATCCCCAAGGCGCTCAAGATTGCCCCATTCGGAAACGGGAAAGTTGAGACGCTCTGGAGAAGAAACACCACGTCGATTGAAGGTGTCACACGCACGCGAGGATCTTTTTGCCCGAAGCTTATCCAGTGTAAGAACAGATGGCGGTGGATATATTTCAAGTGGTCGGCCTGTAGATTGCTCAGTGTTGTCTTTGTTCTTCATCGTGAATCTAGGTCCTTGTTGTGAGATTGTGTTTGCCTAGACTTTAAAAAAGCGACGAAAGATGGCGCCAATTGCAATCACTCCCGAAATCAGAGACTCGCCTGTTCAGGTCTCGAGCGACATCAAGAGATTCAACAATGAAGATTCCAAGACCGTTGATCTTGTGTTGCGACAGTTTCGATGCTTGATTGCCGACTTATGCCAGCAGTTCAATGGTGGTCATCCAGGGTAAGACCCCAAAACACGGATTTCAAGGGCCAAGATATTGATCATCCTCGTAGGAGTGCCATGGGCATGGCTGCCATTGGCGTCGCCCTGTGGAAATACGTAATGAAGTACTCCCCCAGCAACCCCTTCTACTTCAACCGCGATCGCTTCGTCCTTTCCAACGGCCACACATGCCTCTTTCAATACACCTTCCTCCATCTCGTCGGTTACAAGCACATGACGCTCGACCAGCTAAAAACCTACCATTCTGCTCGATACGACTCCTTCTGCCCTGGACACCCCGAGATTGAACATGATGGCATCGAGGTGACTACCGGTCCCCTTGGCCAGGGTATCGCCAACGCCGTCGGCCTTGCGATGGCGACGAAGCACCTCGCTGCTACCTACAACAAGCCAAACTACGAGCTCATCAACAACACCACCTGGTGCATGATTGGCGATGCCTGCCTGCAGGAGGGTGTCGCACTCGAGGCTATCCAGCTTGCGGGCCATTGGAAGCTCAACAACCTAGTCGTCCTCTACGACAACAATCAGATCACCTGTGACGGGAGCGTCGACCTTTGCAATAGTGAAGACGTCAACGCCAAGATGCGCGCCTGCGGCTGGGATGTCCTCGAAATTGAGGACGGCTGTTACGATGTCGAAGGCATTGTCAAAGCCCTCCTACAAGCCAAGGCCAGCACTGAGAAGCCTACCTTCATTAACGTGCGGACCGTCATTGGTATTGGCAGCAACGTCGCTGGCGATGCCAAGGCTCACGGCGCCGCATACGGAAACGAGGGTGTTAAGCTCATCAAAGAGGCCTTCGGCATGAACCCCGAGGAGCACTTCGTCGTCTCGGACGAGGTCTACAGCTTCTTTCGTGAGATGAAGACCCGAGGTGAGAAGCTGGAGGAGAACTGGAACAACCTCGTCAGCTCGTATGCGAAAGAATTCCCCGACCTGTACCAAGAGTTCAGCAAGCGAGTCGAGGGGAAGTTCACCGAAGACTGGCGAAGCATTATCCCCGCCAAGGAGACCTTCCCTACCGCTCCCACCGCGTCTCGAAAGTCGGCTGGTATCATCTGTAACCCTCTTGCTGCCCAGTTGAAGAACTTCATGGTTGGCACGGCTGATCTATCGCCTTCTGTTAACATGATCTGGAAGGATAAGGTTGACTTTCAGCACCCTGGCTTGAAGACAACCTGCGGTATCAATGGCGACTACACTGGGCGGTATATTCATTGGGGTATCCGCGAACACGCTATGGCGGCCATCTCCAACGGACTCGCCGCCTACGGCAAGGGAACCATTTTGCCCATCACCTCCAGCTTCTTCATGTTCTACATAGTAAGCAACCCTTCTTATCCTCCCCCTAACCCAAGACTAATCCCCTACCAGTATGCCGCCCCAGGTGTCCGCATGGGCGCCCTCCAAAACCTCCAGGCCATCCACATTGCCACCCACGACTCCATCGGCACCGGCGAAGACGGTCCCACACACCAACCCATCGCCCTCCCCAACCTCTACCGCTCCATGCCCAACCTACTATACATACGCCCCTGCGATACCGAGGAAACCGCCGGCGCCTTCATCACCGCCCTCGAGGCTAAAGACACGCCTTCAGTTATTTCACTTTCCCGTCAGAACTTAGAACAGTACCCGCAGTACTCAAGCCGAGAGGGTGCCCAGAAGGGTGCATATGTGTTTATCGAGGAGGAGAATGCCGACGTCACGCTAATCGGAGTTGGAGCTGAGATGTGCTTTGCTGTCAAGACCAGAGAGGTTCTCAAGGAAAAGTTCAACCTTCGAGCCCGCATCGTATCCTTCCCGTGCCAGCGCCTCTTCAACGCCCAACCTCTCGACTACAAGCGACAAGTCCTCCAATACCGCTCCAACGCACCCCGCGTGGTGATTGAGGCCTACGCTGTAAATGGCTGGGAGCGCTACGCGGACGCCGGCTTCAGCATGTCTACCTTTGGCAAGAGCTTGCCTGGCAAGGATGCTTACAAGTACTTCGGGTTCGATGAGAACGTGATTGCCCCTGAGGTAGCTAAGTTGGTGGAAGAGGTGAAGAGGGAGGGCGTTGAGAGCTTGAGGGGCGAGTTCAGGGATTTGAATCTGGTCAAGCATGAGCATTGAGAAGGGGTGGTTATAACGTCGGACATGATTTGGGTAGACCTGAGAGCGTGGTAGATTCTTTGCAATACGATTTAGATGATTTGATCCACAAGATGCCGTCTGCTGAATCCACTCATGGTGTGTTGGTGTTGTTGTTTTCTCTTAGATAAGCCCAGTCCGGTATGGATGACGACTAGTATCGAAACGATCTACGAATTATCCTCTCGTTGTTTCTCGCGCGAGAATCCCATAAAGTCCACTGCTTAACAGGTTTTATCATTATCGTCCCTAGAGAGGATCGTTCAGATGATGAAACTAGCTCTACAACCTCCGGTCACAATGACAAAAGACGAACGTTCAATATGCAATTCATTGTAAAGTACTATGGGTATCTTCAAAAGCCCACACAGAGCCATAAAATTGGTATCCAGTCCTGAACTCCAGCTTCCCAGTGGATGGTGCATCCTTGAATCGCCAGAAAATCCCGCCGAATCGTACTCGAAAGGAGCCCCAACTGCTCGCTACAAATAGAACCAAGCCATATCAAGTCTAAAGTCCTACTCTCTGTCATATACCATGCAAGCCTGAGCGTTTCACCTGCGACGCCTTCCCTGGACCAACGCAGCGTGGTCCTCCAACGGCGGAAGCATCTGGAAAGCTTCCATCAGCAACTCTCGATATTCTCTCCAGTTACCGGCCGCCCATTGGGCTCTCGCTCGACGCTGGAGGATCGACCATGCGAGTTCCGGTCGGCGGACGACGAGGGGCATCTCAGCAGGCATCACCAGAGGCATCCGTTCTTGAAGGACCTCGATAACCCGGTCGCGGACGATTGGCATCCGCTCCTGCATGGCCGGGACGACCTGGTCGCGCAGCGCAATTGCTAACTCGCCACCTTGAGCGATCGCAAGGCTGCCCAGCCAATGCGTGACCTGGCCAGTAACGATGGCGAGCTCCAGAGCTGTCCTCGCAGGCCCTCTCATGTGCGCGGCGGTGGTATTGTAGACTTGAACCGCGTTGTTGTGAACCCTCGCAGCACGTTGCTCTACCTCCTGCATGTAGGGGAGCTCCCTCGTGCGCTGGACATAGTCAGAAAGGCGAGCTTGATAAGGGTGGCGCTGCTCCCAGGTCCAGTCGTCTCGCTCGTGACGTTCTAGGTGCATGGGGATGAACCAGCCGTCAACGGTGTACCCGTACTCTTCGTTCTCATACTCCACTTCGCGTTCGACGGGTGGAGGGATGATTTCGACATCTTCGTCGTCAAATAGACAACCACTGTCGGGAGATTGACGCGCTGGGGGCCTCCATGGGTTGAGACGAGATAGGCCGCTTGGTGGGGGCTGAGGTCGGCGAGAGAGTGTGTCTTCGCGGATGGGAGGACAGAAGGAACGAGATCTGTGCATGTATTCCCAGCTCGCAGTCACGTCCGAATCCTCATCGTCGGAGCTGTTGAGTGGTACGTCCTCCATATTGTCTCGAGGGGGAGGTGTCATCTCCCGTGCGTTGCCTCGGGAAGCGTCTGTCACTTCACCTTGGCTGTTGCTTCGGTGATTGGGGGTGTTTCCAGCGTCTTCCGTGGGCTCTTTATCATCACCCACCTCAACAGCAGTAGTCCCCTCGGGCGATGATGGGCCTGCGGAGGGGACGGCCTCGCGTTGAGCCAGGAGGGAGATGCGACGAACGCTGAACACAAGTTCGTCGTCTGAGCTTCCAGTCTCATCCTGATTCTGACTCTGAAAGGAAGTCTCGACCTGACCGGGAAGGGGGCTGGTCGGAGAGCCTAGACGGCTGTTGAAGAGAACATCTACATCTTCCAGGTCGCCTTCCAGAAACCTCTGGCCAGGTGAAAGAGAACGACGAGAAGACATGTTTCGAGTTACGTGGGGAGTATCCTTATCCTAGGACGCTCGAGGAATTTCCAAATGAGATACGGGAGGTGATTATAAGGGGAGTGATGGAAAAGCTGTCGCTGAGGTTTGGGAAATAGGAAAGAGCAGCTCCAAAAGAGACATGTAACAGGGAAAGGGAAATGAAAGGCATATACGAGTGAAATGGGAAGGAATAGCGAAAGACCAAGGGAAGCGGCTATTTGAGGACTGAGGAAAGCATCTCTGACACTTGTGCAGTGAGTGAATGTCAACGTCTGCGAAGACATTTCGTCACGGGACATGCAGCTCTAAAACTCGTCGTCAACTCAACACTGCCTCAAATCTTGAAGGACGCGTTAGCAAAAGTTAAAAGACATCTCCGAAACGCCTCTATGTTTATTTCTTCCCAAAGGGGTAAATGGCGGAAAGTCGAGTTCCCATGTTCGAGGTTTGACTCGAGGAAGTAACAGCGCGAGACTCGAACGCAACTTAGTTATTCAGCGATCGAGTCTAGGACATTTGAAGTGATCGCAGAGTTTTGCCGGAACGAGCGAAGAATCAGTGCTCTCTGACACCGA
This sequence comes from Nectriaceae sp. PG4201, assembly GCA_023628695.1. Taxonomy (NCBI): domain Eukaryota; kingdom Fungi; phylum Ascomycota; class Sordariomycetes; order Hypocreales; family Nectriaceae; species Nectriaceae sp. PG4201. Next base: position 58,377 of record JAMAKE010000061.1, on the reverse strand, counting down.
AGTGGTGAGAAACTAGGATCGAGTGATGAGTAAGGATTCACTGTAGAAGCGTGACAAATTGGTGAAGCCCCAAGGGTCAAGAAGTCGTAACTGACACTGTTGGGGTGAAGTAAGGACATAGGAAATGAACTAGACTCTTCTTGTTTGTCGCGCTCAACAAATCACAGTTAACCTTCCACTCTGTCATTGTGGCTATCTCTATTCTCTCGGGAACAAGCGTTCCGCCTATCGCGACGTTAACCGATGCTTAGTTCCTTGGCATGCCGAGGTGAATATTCAGTTACCTGGGCTTGCGCTGATAACAAACTCATCAGAACGTCTTGGCCGCTGCAACTGCTCGACTCTTATCGATATGATAATCAGGTTTCAGAGAAAAGTTTGTGATTGAAACATAGTGAGAGCAAATCAAGGAAGGAGCGCTTACCATGAGACTACGCAACTCCAAGGCAGGCAGCACCCTGCTCACTTGGCCAAGGGCGTCTCGGCCAGTTCCGTCCTATCTGTCTCCAAGCCCTTCATCCACGCTCTGCCCGATGAGTCTACCAACTTCGTAGACTTCAGTGCTTTGCCATGGCTCTTGTCAGAGACGTCGTGAGTGCGGGCTGGTTTCGAACACGCCGCAAGTCCCTGCTGTATAGATGTGTCCGGTTGGTTATCGTGTGGGCTCCAGGAACGTACTCACACCCATCCGCGATAGAGTTGTCTCATTGGACAGGCCTCTCTCGTTCGTCTCTGGGAAAGGGCCGAGCATAGGTCCCATTCGGGTAGAGAGTCATAGAAGTATCGTGTTAGGGATACTCAGCCAGCCCCCAACGACTTTGACACCCTAGAGATGACGCCAGGAGTTCATCGTAGAAGCCGTAGTCAACAGCAACCACTGAAGTAAATTTGGAAATGACAGATACTCACAGTTGCTTCCGATTATAAAAAGGCCGCTCTTGCCTTCTTCCCATGACTTGTGATACATCTACTGTATCGCTTCCCGTTCCTATAACACCTATCAAGCTGTTTAGCACTCAAATCACTCATACACCAACAACATAACTTGACTTCTCACCACAGATATTATCACCAGCCCTAGCACGCTCCTTCATACAGTTTCTACCGTCACTTTCAATCTTAATACACATATTCACATAGTCATTCATACCGAACACCCAAACGCCATTATGGACCCACAGAAACAAACCCTCACCATGGAGAACGCTCAGGTCTCCCTTGTCGGCAATCAAGGTGGCATCAACAGCCTATGGGACCTTAATCAGCAACTTAAGCTCAAGACCAGACAATTTTACACCGCCAAAGAACTCAGGGACAAAATGGACGTCATTGAGCCGATAGTGCTCAAACTTTGCTCTGAGATCGTTAGCCACCTTTATGAAAACGCTGAGAACGCAGATAGCGCGGCGATCCAGAAAACGCTGAAAGAGATACACGATCGCTGGCTCCGTGATGAGCCGATTAGACTCCAATGCGATCTGAAGTTCATTCGAGATAAGCTGCTGAGTATCCCCGCAAGTAAGAACTATGTGAGGATGTGCCTCATGATAAACTTGAGCAACATGGTCGTGGTGCAAGAGTACGCCTACCTCTCTGAACGTTGGAAACAGGAAGAAGCGTCTGTAAAACGCGAAACCAAAAGGGCGAAGCGGCAGAAGTATGGTTCTTCCAATACAGCAATCCAAAGAGGACTTGAAAGCCTCCTTAGGGAAATGATGGGGATGTGGCCGGAACATGAGCTCCAACATGCCCAGAGATTGTTCGCTACTCATGCTAGCGATGCCACACAAGATCAAAGGGCGTCGGCGATTGAGGTCTCGACTGAGGTTCCGTTTGAGACTCTAACTGCGGGTTTGTTTAAGCTTCCAACTGGGGTCCCAAAGGAGTTTCCAGATGATACCCCGATGATGTTTCCATTTGGGATACCGACTGAGGCACCGTTGGTTCAAGCTGGGGTTCCAACTGAGGTTCCATTGGATACTCCAACTGAGTTTCCCTTTGAGTTTTCCTTTGAGCTTCCGTGTGAGGCTCCATTTGAAGCTCCAACTCAGTTTCCCCTTGAGCTTCCGACTAATTTCCCGGTTGGCCTTCCCTATGAGGCTCCAGCTGAGCTTCCCTTTGAGCTCCCGACTCAGTTTCCGCCTGAGCTCTCGAATCAGTTTCCGCCTGAGCTCCCAACTGAGTTTTCGCTTCAGCTCCCGACTGAGGTTCCCCTTGAGGTTCCGACTGATTTTCCGTTGGGGCTTCCCTTTGAGGCTCCGTTTGAAGCTCCGTTTCAGCCCGCCCCGCAATTTGGGCCTACTGATATTTCCGTCCCATTGGTCGTCCAGCCAAGCCAGCTTCACGGACCTGCTGTTAATCCGTCTCCCGAGTCAGCTACCAATCCAACTTCCACTGGCAAGCAAATTTGTTGCTATACATGGAGAGAGGCTGTCGACAAAGCCAATGAACGTCACCTTGCCCTCCGCCAGCAGAACCTCGAATCTCGCCCTCCCGAGCCCTCTCCCTTCCGAACGCCCGACGGTGGTTCGAAGCTGCTGTTTTCTTTTGACGCGCACCACCACATGAGAAACCAAACCGGTAACGGTCTCTAGGATTCGCTTTGCTGAACCACTTGCGCATTGCGAAGGTCAGGTCATCTCGATACCTAAGAGTCAATTAGGGCTCTGCGACTCCAACAGCTGGTTCGATATTAATTCGCACAAGTTCGCTTAGGATGGCATCTATATTATCGTTCCGGGGGCTTACTCCCTCAATCCCTTCGTTCAGAATGTCTACACGTCTCTTTTCCACTGCCTCTGTCCTCTTCGCTCGTCAGGCACCCAAGAAGGCTGCGAAAGCTGCTGGCAGCAAGCAGAATGCAGGCAAAACCACCCCTCGTCGCAAGCACCAAGTCTCCAAGTCCGAAAACTTCTATCGCATCCGCATCCTTAAGCAGAATATGTTCTCGCCCGCGCCACCACCCCTACGCATGGCCCGTCTACGATATCTTCGCCATTGGACGATCCACCGCGCATGGCAATTGTTCCGTCGCAATCAGCGCGCGGATATTGAGCGGGAGCGTCACCGAATGTACAGCGGCATGTACAATGCCTGTGAGGAGCTACGGAAGACCGTTGGTCCTGGGTCTAGGGGGGAGGGATATCTTTACCGAGTTGCGATGGAGAAGAAGGGAGTTTGGGGGATTGATGGGGTTCCAATTGAGTACGCAAGGTTCCAGACGGAACACCCTGGGAAGGAAGCTTGGAATCATGCATGGAAAAGATCATGAGCTCAAGATACTTCAGGGGATGTTGTGTGATTGGGCCTGTTGCGTGCTGGTATGCTAACCCGCGAGAGGACTTGCGGCGGTTACCATATGATAAGCATATATTTGAGATTGTATTATAGTCCCTTTGAGGTCTTCATCGCCATGGCTGGATGGCTGCGATGGTTGATTAAAGGACCCGAGGGCAATGGCTTGTACGAGGTGGAGAATTCTACCCGGAAAAGTGTACGATTGAAGAGTGCTGTGAAATTAGTCAAGGATTGGGAGTTAGATAGGACAATGCAAATACTCGATCCTTACTCCTCGATCCCTTCAACACCCCTTGTAATTGACCCATGCTTGCAGTGACACCATCATCCTGAAAATCATCATTCTCATTAATCCAACTCAACAACTACTATACCAATCTCCCATCCTCCAATGCCGTTTTTTCCCTCCAAAAACACCACTCGCTGCTGATCTATGCGACCAATCCACCATATTAGTACATACAGAGAGTGAAAGATACTTCAGCCAGAAGGTAGCTCTTCGATCCGCTGCAGAGTAATTTCGCTTGCCAGATTAAAACAAAAAAATATCAAGTCGATGAACATAATGAAGCTGAGGTGAAGCATGTAGATGTAGTTGTAGATGATGATGACGACAGTCCTTGTCTTTTTGGTAGAAAGGAGCTTTCCTCCAACGAGTGTGTATGTCCCTGTCAAAATATGCAAAGATGTGATGATGGTGGTTGTTTTGGTGGTGAGGGATGCGGGTGAGTTGTGACCATACCAGCTTTATCGAAGAGCCGTGCCCCAGTCCGCCTTGGAGTTTGTGAAGCATTCATCCAATGTTTCCCCTCCAGCGCCGAGCAACAGTCATCTATCCATTTCCCTTGATTCCCAAAATCACAACGATATTTTCCAAGATGTTGTATGAGCGATGCTGGTTTGGTGGTGGTGATAGTAGACCTTCCCCATGGAACTCCGATGCTGTAATGAATTCGCCAGTTATTGCTTGCAAGAAACTCCCCAGGGCCGAGGTCTCGCTTCATCGTAAGGCAGATGGATAGGCGCAATATGCTCTCACAACACAACGCAGCAACCTCCTCCCTCACCCTTCTCAAACGTCAGGAGAGCCGCACGGGTTGCGGCTTCAAAGACATCGTCGACACCCTCCCCACTCAAGCTGGAGCATTCCAAATATCTCTTGGCACCGATATCTCGCGCAATATTCTCGCCTTCGTGCTCGGAGACAAATCGTAGGGACTTCTTTCGCATCTCCTCGATCGCAACCGGATCTTCTCGGAGATCCTTCTTAAGGCCAACGAGGATAATGGGGACGCCAGCACACAGTCGCGTTGCCTCTTCGATCCACTACCGAATAACACGTCAGCTTCGGGGATTTTCCAGACGGGGGTACGCCGAAGGAGCCGAACCTTGTGTTTAACATTATCTAGAGAATCCGGCGTGTCAACGGAGAAACCTATCAAGATGACATGTGCTTTAGAATAGGCGAGGGGCCGTAATCGCTCGTAATCTTCCTGGCCAGCGGTATCCCAAAGCGCGAGCTGGACAGACTTGCCGTCTACTCTGCAATCGGTCACATAGTTTTCGAAGACTGTTGGAATCTGTATTCGTTCGTCAATATGTGGTCTGCCGCTAGGAATCGTTATCGGGACTCACGTAATGCTATACGGTTTCAGGGTTAGCTATCTAGATCATGCGACGCTATTCACGAAATTGAACTTACCGTTGGGAAATATCCTAGCGTAAACACGCTCAGCAGACTTGTCTTTCCGCAAGCTCCATCGCCAATGATGACAAGTTTCCTAGGGGTTGTTGTTAGCGAAGCCCAGCCACACCAAGGTCGTAATTGAGCGCCGAACTAGGCTGAGGAGCGATGATGGAGGCGAGGCAATCACGAGGTTGATGGCGAGAGCTCGGAGAGGGGGATCTCTAGGAGGAGGCTAAACCTTACCTGCGAATGACATTCTGGGGATTTGCACTCGACATGGTGAGATCGTGTTTGTTCTCAGAGCGAGGCGCGCCGAGTATCTCGAGGACAGTTTATTTGGCTTTTCTTTTCAAAGATAGCCCCAAGCTTCAGCGAAGAGGAGACTATCAGATATCCCCCTGACTCTCAATACTGAGTCGCTGATCCAAGTCTGGTCGTCCGGTCGGTCGGTCGTCGTTTCGCGGTACCTAAATAACCTGAACCCAGTGGAGGCCTGTAGAGGGGAGGCTAATCGGAGCACTCGACGGTCGTATCGCAGGCCGCTTGATCGGTCGCAAAATCGCCCCTATTTCGTTCCTAGCTTCGGTAGGCAATGCACAGAGTCGGCTCAAAGGCGCGCAAGGTAATCAATGAAAGGTAGAAAATACGATGCCGACCAGGGCGGTGGGACGGAGTGGTTGGAGGAGCAGGCTTTTAACTGAATACGAGCTGAGAATTGACGAAGCGTAAGGTAGGACTTCAGGCCCAGTAAATCGCCTGGACTGGGCTGGCTGGACTGGCTGGGCTACCTGGGAGGTACCTTTCTTTGACCGATTCGGGTCAGTGGTTGCTGCTACGGGGGCCGGTAGGCCGGGACAGTGGAGCGCGGTGGGCTTTTAGCTTGCGGGAGCTGCACCAGAGACAAAGAAAGCCGATGATGATGAAGAGGAGCTGCCCTGACAGAGAAAAAGGAACGCTATCCAGGGGTTTGCTCCGTATTTGGGGAAGGACCCAGAACAAAATAAAGACGGTACAGCACGTTAGGGAAATAAAAAAACAGGGTCCAAACGGGATCAACCACGACTCAAGTCCCCTGAAGCAATGGATGGGTCCTAAACGGGGACCGCAGATTGATGATGATGCACCAGAACGGCCATTAATACAGTGCAGTCGACGCCATTTAGTGCATCGAGATGCAGGTCACCACTGTCCAGTCCAGTCCAGGAGGCGCTAGTCCTGGCGCTGGAAGTCCTGCTTCCCTACCTAAGGTAAGGTAGGAGAGCAGTCCTGGGCTTCGGCGGCTGCCAGGAAACGTCCTGCAGCTTCAGCGCATGGACAGGGCTTCAGGTACCAACGGGGGCCAACGGTGGTTCCTTTCTCCCCACCATTCCTCCTGCAGTGATGCTATCCAAGTGGATTACATAACGGGCTCGCCGATGGGCAGTGGAGAGGAAGTTCGTAAAGTCCTCCAGCGCAGACAGCCACGGACACGGGATTCCGCTTGCTTCAACGTTTCAATGTCTCGGTTCTCGCTCTGCTGAACCAGGCTATGGTGATTCGCCATGATCTAATGGCAGCGATGACAGAGCGACACCAGCAATACGACAGGCCTCCATCTAAAACGGTCCACCTCGACGACGAAGAGGATCCTCTCCTATGTCATGTCTCAGCTCAGGGTCATGGCTTTTTATTCAAGGCATCAGCCACCGCCAGAGAGCCTTAGCTAGAGGCGCCCATCTTGCTTCTTCATCTGGAATGGGGCCCCCCGTGTCGTGTCAGGTCATGTCACTGGCGGAAATGGGGAACCTGGTGAGGCTGTGCAAGGGAGAAAACACCAAGAAGCACAAGCTAAAATAAGGAGTCCAAGCCCTGAAGGGATGGCGGGTTCACTACCCATCCAGGTTTTCAGATTGCAACTTTCTCTTTAAGTTTTCTTTTTGGAAAGATAGGAACTTGTTCTGTTCGTCGCAATGGCTGGGCTTGAGCAGTTTATACAAGATCAATATGACGGACCAAGGTTTGGCACCCTTCGCTCCCGCACAAGCACGCTCCATCATCTGCATTAACAAAAAAATGCATGTATGAGAATTATGATACACGCACCAACAAGCAGAGCCTAACCTTAACTAAAAGTAGGATGATTCTTTGGTGGGACTTGTTGGTTCTCTATGTTTCAACATCAGACTGGTGCTGATGCCCGCTTATGAAATCTAGACCTCGCCGAGAGACGGGCCGCCCAGGGCTGACAGGCACAGCCTGCTATGCGTCCCCTGGTTCGAACGACGGTATCATCCCAATACTTATTAATCTTCAATTCTCACCATTGACTATGTCGAGTGTGGTTTTGGGTGTTTTGAGCCGAGGCCAGAAGCCATGGCCTACTAGTCGAAATGCGTATGTCGATCCGGTGATCACCAAATAAGACCACCACCTGGAACTTTCTCAACTCCGGTAGCTCAACCGGTTTACGTGGTGGCTTTTTGGACCGTTCGTCCCGCCAGATCAACGAGCAGGTAGTCAAACGGTCCTCTTACAGTTTTTTTCTAGCGTGGTCCTAACGTGTGGAATGGGTGGCCGTCTCGGTTGGTTCTTGAGCCGTGTCATACAGGTTCATACACGAGACTGCTCGCGGGATGCTGTGATGTTGTTTCACCAACCCTCCTTTCAGCTCTGGCAATCTCAAGTCAGGGGTATTTTTGTGATATACTCGGTAAATCTGAAGACCTGCAATTCCTACAGTAGCTTGAGCAAGCTTCTAAGTGCCTGTTAGTACACACGCCAAAGGTGAAGATCTTAATTGTAGACGCCCTGGCTTGATCCTCCGTGCTAGGGAGACAGCTGCAACCGGGGCTTGTTTCAAATAGCCGCTTACATACTCATCCAGCTCACCTCTCGGTTGATATCTATGCGGCAGCGTTTCGACAGGTGAAGAATTTAAGTGATTGAAAAGAATGGTATACCTTATTCGGAAAGGACCATTGGATGTATGGTATCTTCGTTTGAGGGCTTGGTCTGCTTCGATAACTTTAGCCCCCGACTTCCATGATGATGTAAAGAGCTGGCTCGTGTAGGACGAAAAGAATACCAGAGCACGATAGAACCCAGTCCGAAGACAACACGAACCTTTTTTTTTTTGGTTTCACAATTAAGAGAAATGAAGTCTAAAGGCGACGTCGAACAATTGAAGCTGTACAGCGCCTATAACTACTCCAATCGTTACCAAAGTTAGGCATTCTTAACGAAAACCCATTGCAAGATCCTCAAAACGTCATCAATAAAGTTCAGGGTAGCACTTTTGATGACATCAAGGTACCTTACCCCAACCCACCACACCACTGCCTAAGGCACCAACGACCAAAGACAGCAAGCTTTCCATGCCTTAGTCACGTGCACAGTCACGCGATACTCTCCCACCGAAGCCGCGATTTCTGATTGACGGAACGGACCCGGTTTTTCCTGGCTTCCCAGTACGCTCCCTCGTTCGCCTGCATGGGAAAGTACAGATGCCATGTAACTCCGCCGCAGAGTGACTTCCATCTCGGGCTTGAGCAGATGCAAACCACCAACAAAGGCTATTCCGACCTTCGACAACCCCAGTCTCTCAACAACAACATTGATACAGGCCTTGATCCGCACACGCGCTCGCAGGCCGAAAGCATTTTATCGACTCGAGACGGGCCTGGCCCCCCGCTGGCGTCATCACTGACCTAACCCTGACCTGGCCTACCGACTGTGAGTGCCTCATTTTGAGCCGCTCTAGAGCCTCCACCATCAGCGCCTTGCTCCTCGCCTCCCACTGCCGCCGCCCCTCGCTCCTCAACACCTCGCTCTTTGCCGCGCAATTTGTGCTCTCCTCTTGCTAACTCGCCCTTCCTGCCTTAGAGATACCATTATCCCCCCCCCCGAGTCGGCGGACACGTGTTGCGCGCGCGATCTCATGCTGTCGACTGCCTTCGGTTCCTGACCCACGATGCCGGCCAACAACCAGAGACCGGCTGCCCAAACGCCGTTATCACCTCGAAATACTGCAAAATATACCAATAAGGATGGTTCCAAGTTCATCACCGTCCCCAAGGGTACTGCCTCCGAGTCGTCCCAACCTTCCACCCCCACAACTACCAAACCTAACGCCCCGCCACCGGACCTCAACCTGAGCAACAGTCCCGCACCGAACGTGAACCGCAAGAAACAAAAACGCCGGCAGAAGGCTGCGGCCAAGGCGGCAGCCGAACAGGCGGCTAATGGCCATTCAAGCCCGGTATCTGGGACGGGGAAAACTTCAGGGTCTGGAGCCGGGGACCACGAGATTGTACCTAGTGACGAAGACGATGTCGAGTATGTTCTGGGCCCCCGCCCGCGCTTACCGATGACGAATGGACACTCAGCGAGCCATCCTCAATCCAAGAAGAGCAAGAAGAAGAAGAAAAAGAATGCTGCATCCGGCAGCGAGCATGCGTCACCCCAAGTTGCAGGCTCGCATCTTCAATCTCCTCCAACCCTGGAGACGCGTGGATCTGGCATGTCCCGCGACAAGATTTGGAGTACCTCTAACCAGGAAGAGCGAGAGCGAATTAAAGAGTTCTGGCTTGGGCTTGGCGAGGATGAGCGGAAATCTCTGGTGAAGGTTGAGAAGGACGCAGTATTGAAGAAAATGAAGGAGCAACAGAAGCACACTTGTAGCTGCACCGTCTGCGGCCGGAAGCGAACTGCCATAGAGGAGGAGCTAGAAGGCCTTTACGACGCTTACTATGTCGAGCTGGAGCAATTCGCTAATCAAGGGGAGGGACCACCTATGTTACCTCCTCCACGCGATTTCTCACTTCAACCGCCCCGAGGGCTGCCATCGAGTTATGCTGGCCAACCGCCGTCACGAGGCCGAATAGTGGAACATGTGGGTGACGATGAAGAGGAGGACGAGTTAGAGGAAGGCTATAGCGACGACGAGGTGGAGGACGACGATTATAGTGACGACGAACCCCCCGAAGAATTCCACAGCTCTCACGACCGTGATGTGGCCGATTTCTTGACATTTGGCAATAGCCTACAGGTCAAGGGTACGCAGCTTCTTGAATCACTTCTCCGCAGATATGGTAACATGGACTTAGGCGGCATTCTCACCGTGGCGGATGACCTACTCAAGAACGACGGCAAACGATTCATCGAAATGATGGAGCAGCTTGCAGAACGTCGAATGGCCCGGGAAGAAGACGCTCGAGAACACTTCTCCCGCGGTTACGGTCATCCTAACGAGTCATACTCCGTTCCTCATAATCCTCCTCCCTCAGATGAGGAATACGATGAGGACGAAGAGGAGGAGGAGGACTATGAAGATAGTCAAGACGAGGAGTATGAGGATGAAGAGGTATACTCCAACCCCTCTGTGATGCCGTCCCAGTCCCATACTGAGTGTTGCTGCCAGGACCCAATGACAGAAGAGCAGCGAATGGAGGAAGGCCGCCGGATGTTTCAGATCTTTGCTGCTCGTATGTTTGAGCAGCGGGTTCTTTCTGCTTACAAGGAGAAGGTGTCTATGGAACGCCAACAAAAGCTGCTGGAGGAACTGGAAGAAGAGAGCCGGCAGGACGACAAGAAGAGGGAGAAGAAAGCCAAGAAGGCACAGAAATTGAAGGATAAGGCAGCCCAGAAGAAGCAGGCCCTAGCGGAAGAAAAGGCGCGTAAGGAAGCCGAGAAGGCCGCCGAGGAAGCTGCTCGACTGGAAGCTGAGAGGCAGAAAGCCGCCGAACAAAGGCGGAAAGCCGAAGAGAAGCGAAAGCAAAAGGAAGCACAGAAGAAGGCCGAGGAAGATGCCCGCTTACGAAAGGAGGCAGAGCGACAACGACGACTCCACGAGCAGCGAGAGAAGCAAGCTGAACAAGAGCGCAAGGCCCGCGAAGCAAAGGAACGGGAGAGGAAACTCAAGGAGGAGCAGCGATTAAAGGAGAAGGATGCCCGAGAACAGAAAGAGAGGGAGGCTCAGGAGCGGAAAGACAAGCAAGAACGAGACAAGCGGGAAAAGGAAGCCCGAGCAGTGGCCCTGAGAGAGGCACAGGAGGCAAAGAAGGAAAAGGCCAACCAAGAAAAGGTGGCTCAAAAGGCCGCCGCCCAGGCACCTCAACCTCAAGCCCCGAAGCGTGGTCAACAAATTCCAGCATCCATCCCGACTGTACTCCCGCAACACCCACCGAACCCTGCCAACTACGCATCACCCAAGATTCCTGTAGCTACTCCAGTGATACCGAAAGCGCCGACGCCCATTCGACCGCGGACGACGTCCCAGCAACAAGAGACTAGCCAAACGAGTTCTTCATCGTCGCAGCCAGCCTCGGCTGCAAGCCAAAACCCTTCACCACATCTGATGACACCAGCTATGAGTCCTGGTATTCTTGGGCAGCTGAGGAAAGGGAGTACAAGCACTACGGCGACAGCACCAGAACAGTCACACTCGGCCTCGCCCCAGCAAAATGGACAGTCAAGATTGTCCAACCAAGCCATGCCTTTTCAGATCCCGCCTATTGGGATGCAACCCCCCCAAGGGCTCCCTTATCATACCCCACCTGGATTTCCAAGTCGACCTCACGATCCTATGTTTCCCCCGGGTTTCAGACCCAATATGATGATACCTCCGCCGGGAATCAACGGGCCAGCTGGACGTGGATTGCCTCCCATGCCTATGGTACCCCCCGGATTCGCGCAGCCCACCGGCGATCAGTTCGGCATGGGTCAAGGGTTTCCAATGCCGAAGGATGCGCCTCTGCCCACACATAATCGCCAAGGTTCTGCCGGATTTGACCCAACTGCGACGCCAGCGCAACCTATCGGACGACCTGCACCCATTGGGCGACCTGGAAGCGTTAATCATGGACGATCGTACGATGAGAAGGAGGACGAGACCACACACCTGGGAAGTCGAGCACTCCTCGGTGATGATGAACCTATAGAAGCCCCCGAGGTCAACTCTGGAAGCTTTCGAAACCAACCACCAGGGCCACGAAATGTGTTTCCAGCGAGCCCCTTTCTGGATACGGCCTTGCCAATGCATCATAGCCATAACCCATGGGGACCTCCAGCGGTAGGCACTCACTTACCTCCTCCGGGCTTTGGTAACCCTCCTGGCTGGGGGCCACCAAACTTTCCTCCAGGTTTTGGTATCGGATCTCCTGTTCCTGCGCTAAGCTCCATACATGCCCCCGTGCAACCCCGTCAAGTGTCGATTCGCCAGATGCTTTGTCAGGTATGCAAAGAACTTGCCAACTCTGGTGATACCGACGGATACATCGATCTCGCAAGCATCCAGTCACATGTTGATGCCCGCATTGGTGACCACAGCGTCTCGGAGGAGGACCTCTTGTGCTTGTGTGATACCGAGGGGAATTATAACAATGGAGGCGGTAACTTTGATGTGAAGCGCGATGCCGGAGGACCAGGCAAGCATACCGTCCGTTGGCAACCGGACTCAAATGACATCTTCAACCCGCAGTATCGGCCTGTCGGTGCACCGGGAGAGATCGGCAGTCCATTGACAGGAAACGCCATGTTGGGTGGGGCCTAGGGAGGTCACACTCGGGCTCGTCAAAGTGTCGACCAAATCAGTCCAAGTAAGGAGCCGAGAAGGTTGACGAGGGCAACGGATCCTGGTCCAACTCTACCTTCTACGCCATCTCGACCTTCAGAATCTCTTCGATCAATGCCAAAGTGGGATGCGGCCACTCTTACACGGCAGCTTGGGCTCTTAGGCGTGACTAGCCCTAGTAAAAACTTGACGACAAATGCTCAACGAGGACAGCCGAGCAAGGAATCCGACCAGAGGAACGTTGATCAGCCAGCACGTGCTGCGGTCATCCAAGGTGGAGGCATGAGAGGACTTCATTCTCGGGGGAACAGAGACACAACCGGGTGAATTGGTTGCGTAGGTGATACAGCGAACCAGCGTGTGTTTTCTGCTGTCACAATGAAGGGATTTTGTTCGAGTATCGGATAGTCAGCATATGAGTCTTTGGACAGGCTTATTGAACGCGATATGGTCCCCGCAAGGTTTTCTCATGATTGACGTGATGTGATGTGATGCGGTACTATACCTATGATCAGAAGTGACATTGAGATTACCCATTCGTGATCATTCATTCCGGTGATGATTATACATCCCACAGTTAGCGGGAGAATCGGTAGAATCGAGTCGTTTTCGTTACCAAGTAGTAGTCGACACAGTTCGGAAGCCATAAGTCTATAGCTTAGCGGGTTTCATCCAGTCAGTCATAAGGTACACTTAACTTTTACTGGCGGCGGTTATATGTATAAGTACTAGTATATACTTAGGTGCAGGTAAGTACTAGTAGGATCTCAAAGTTCTACCAGTAGTAGTAAGTACTTGTAGTACTATGAACACCTCAAGGAAGGCGGAATCTGTAACGCAAAACCACTTGCCTCCCTCACTCAAATATTGGGGGAGTCTGAACCGGAAAGGACACCTCAGGCATTTGACGGAACACAAAGGAAGGGGTTTTAGGAGCTTTAGATGCATCTTCCTTCATGGAAGTTTCAACATTTTTGTTTCAATTCGCAGTTCGCAGACTTATGGCCATTTAGCTCCGTTATTTAAAACACATGATCCCAGGACAGAAAAAGGTATCAATAGAAGTCCTCTTCGCTCTCCGACTTCACGCCCTTCCCAGTGGCTCTTCCCTCACGCTTTCCAATCGTCCAATATCTCGTCCTCGACGACCCCGTTCATTCTAAATTCGGGGCTGGTCCTGGAAGGGATTCGAGCCTCCGGAGGCATTTCGGATAAGGGGAGCCCGGTCCTGGGCGCGCTGCTTCTTGGTTGCGGCGCGGGCCAGAGCGACGGCCTCGGCCTTGGCGGTAAGTCGCTTCTGTTGCTTGCGGTCCTTGCAGCACATGAAGGTCAGGGAGCCGATGCCGAGAGCGAGGAGGAGGCCGAAGACAATGAGGATGACGATGCCGCTGGTGTCGAGACCGGACTGGAGGTCCATGCAGATGTCGTTGTTGCTGCTGTCAACGGTGCAGAGCAGACCGGGGGCACACTCGCTGGTGGAAACCTCGGTCGGGAAGCAAGTAACGGTCTTGACGTGGCCGTCAGATGTGGAGAGAGGGCATTCGGTGGTGGACTTCTTGCCGGTGGTGAAGCAATCAGTCCCCGTCTTGGCGCCGAACTTGTTGGTGGTTTTCGCGGTGTCGGTAGCGTCGGCGGCGGTGGTGGTGGCATCAGCTCGTGGCAGCAGGATCCCTCGGTAGCGCTTCTTGAGGTCGCCCATCTTGTTCATCTCCTCGCACCGGTTCAGGGTGTACTTGGCCTCGATCTCGGCCTCATCGTCCGAGCAGCCGGCCTTGGTGTAGCAGGCCTTCACATCGGTTTCGGCGAAGTTCTTGAGCTCTGAGAGGCAGTAGGCAATGGCTCCCCCGTGGCCACAGTCGGCAAAGGCTGCAAGATCCTTGCTGCTGTTGACAAGGCACTCGTGCTTCGCAATTGCCAGCACGTTGCCGGCGAAGAGGAGAGCGGACGCGTAGGAGAAGCGCATGCTGGGCGAGAAGACGTGTCGTCGATCTGGCGATCTACTTGCTGCTGGCGTTCGTATCGAGTGGGTTCCTCAGCAAGGAGAAGGGAGAGGAGGATTGGCGTGTTGTTTCTGGACCCCGCAAGACCAGCTTCGATTGGTGAGTGGTGTCGCTGGGCTACAAGCTCATTCCGTGGCTAGCAGACTTCCGAATGAACCTCGACAAAGAGAAGAAACGCCTAATAAGAAACCGTGAACCGTGGATTGACGAAGTTGGCAAGGGAGAAGAGGAAGAAGATGAAGAAAGGATACGTAAGCCGCGGAATGGAGGAAGTGAGGCGGCCTGGGCGGGACGTGGGAGCCACTGTGATTAAAAAAAGGAGAGATGGGCTTTTTTCTCGATCCTTTCTTTGGCTGGCTTTGGCTCTTTTCCCTTTCGGCACCCTGAGCTAGCTCGGCCAGCTAATGTTAGTCTCCCTGACAGTATGTCAGCCTGGGCGGGCTCGGGGAGGGTCCAGCAAGGGCCCTGGTCACCATGTCAGGACCTGTGTAAGGCTGTGCTTATGCGGTGCGTGAAATTGGGCACTCCTTCAGGGAGGTCATTGGCAGCTTTCTGGCACTGGAAAACCCTCCAGTTGATTGCCTGCAGGCGGTGCTCCTGGTCATCTGCGGCTGACGGCGCTGGGAGGCTTGAGGTTTCTTGAGGATAGACTCTGGGGCCAAGGGGGGCCTAGACTCGCCGATCTCACGTCTTTGTCGGGGCATCAGTCACTACGAAGACACAGAGCAGCAGAACGAACGAAGGGAATCTAATAAATAGCATTTGGCAGCGGCTTCCTGCCTTTGGCGTTTCTCATCCCGCCAGATCCGTTATACGGTCCAGGGGGGGGGAACGGGCACTGGCATTGCAGCAGGCGGATGAGACAGGGGCGGATCTCGACGCAAATTGGCAGCACGTCAAGAAGGAGTCTGCACTGGAGAAGCACCACAACCAGCCCCAGGCCTGCGCACCGGCCTAGCTGCTATCCGTGCATAAGCCCAAGCCTCCCCAGTGGCTGAGGCGGCCCTCAGCTGGAGAAGCTCGCACCCCGACGAGACACGACGGGTGAAGAGGTTGGGTAAAGTTTTGCCTGAATAGGCCTGGCGTGGCATGCTTGCTGACAGTGCGGGCTGGCCGTTGCAGGAGAAAGGACGGCGAGCATGGACGGCTGACATGAGACGAAAGACGGCGGCGGTCTGGCAGTCGCTGTCGCAAGCCTCTCGCTCACTCATGAGGCTCGAGGAGGTGCGGGACGAAGAGATCTCCCCCCCCCCAAAGGAGGCGCACGTTTTCGCAAGGGGGGGCGACTGCAATCTGCCGTGATGCTAATTACGGAAACTGTCTATGTGTTGGGTGGTGGAGGTTGAGAATGTGGCTTGAGTCGCACCCGGGGAGCTAGTTTGCAGTCTAGGGTAGGCGTTGATTTGGCCGAGCGATGGCTCAGAGGCCCAGCCTGAAGGGGGTTGTTCGTGGTGATGGCTGTGATCTATGGAGTTGCAAGATGAAACGTACCTTGCAGATGGATCTGTTCATTCCTACGACCGATTGCTAGACAGAGCTTTGGGATGAGCCGATTAGGTCTGCTCTAGAGAACTCTTTCTCCACGTCTCCTGATCTATTCACATGAAGATCACACCAAGATAAACTGTGGACCGCAGTTCACAACACACGATCTGCAAAACCCTTGTTGAGCGAAACACAAAACTGACACAAACAAATCACTGCTCTTATAACTCTCACAGAAGTTGTATCGGGAACCGTTCCTTGTTCCAAGGTTCCACGCCGTCGCTGCAACACCCAAATCCGGGGGCTCCACGTGAGTCGACGTCATCACCTACGACACCTCTGACCACCTACGACATACCCCATTCGCCTGTCACCAGCATCAAGGTATATAACGACTTATACCCACAGATCCAGACGCGTACGTACTTCTACTTTATCCATATTTTTACTCAGCTATCTCCACCATCGGACGAAGTTATTCTCGAACCATTACAAAGAACCCTGCAAAGAACCTGCAAAGTCGCACGCAGCAAGCAATCAAACAAGCAAGCAACATGCCTCTCGTCGTACCCGGTATCAACTCTACTGGAGGTGACAAGACAGAGGAGTGGATGAACAAGTTGGTCGGCAAGAAGATTTCGGACGACGAGTCAAGCGAAACGGTACATTGCTTCTCTTTCCCTCGGATCCTCCAGGGTGACAACCAAAGATATAAGAAGCTGACAGCTCCCAGGTCTTCTGCAAGAGAGATCTCCCCGAGCAAACACGGATTATCGAGCCCGGCACCATGGTCACGAAAGACTTCAACGAGAACAGGCTCAATGTCCATTTGAAGGAGGACGGGACTGTCTCGCATGTCGCCCATGGTTAAACAGCGGGCAGGGAGAATGCCGCAATGGGAGCACAGGACTGGATTAGCGGCAGGGAAAACCACGAGGAGGATGTACGCTGTACGACTACTGCTGCGGAGAAAACAAGCAACTGCTTCAATTTACCAAAAAAAATCTACTGTGAAATTTACCCTTCCCCTGATATCATTGACATTGTCTGCTTCTCATGAAAAACTGCTGCTATCACCATCTGTTCCTGTTCCTGTTCCTGTTCCTGTTTCAGTGTATTGCATACCGCGATTTACCCCGCCATCCACCGCGGGGCACCAACTTTTGTCCCTCTATCTCAACCACCCCACCATCAAGCATTCAACACCATCCCATCCATCATCACGTTGTCCCTCCAAAACAACACCTAAACAAAAGCGCATTGAAACCGCCAAAATGTTCAAGAAAGAGTAAACCTCACCCTCTCAATCCCTACCCCAAACTTCGACTGACAATGCCTTAAGTCTCCAGGCCGCCCCCAAACAAAAACTCAAGTCCTCCGTGCAGCGCTCCCTCCGCAACTCGCTCCTGGCGACGTACCCGCTCCTCACGCCCTACATCGATGAGATAATGCCCAAGAAGGCTTCGCTCGAGAGCATGAAGCTGCCCGACCGCAACACTCTTTACGTACTTGACAGCGTGCCGCTGTTCTACCAGCAGGATGGCTCCGACCTGCTACCCCACCTACGTCTCGTGCACCGCTTCCCGCAGGCGTTCCCCAGCATTCGAATCGACCGTGGAGCCATTCGATTTGTGCTGTCAGGCGCGACGCTGATGGCGCCTGGCTTGACGAGTAAGGGTGGACGGCTGCCGAAGGATGGCAAGCTGGTGGAGGGCAAGGAGCTGGAGCAGGGCGTGGAGGACGGCCGGTGGAGTCGTGAGTTGGAGGAGGGCGAGCCGGTGGTTGTGATGGCGGAAGGCAAGGAGGAGGCGTGTGCGGTGGGGACGTTGGTGGCGGGCACGGCGGAGGTGAAGGCTAAGGGGAAGGGGCCGGTGATTGAGGATGCGCATTTCTTGGGTGATGGGCTTTGGAGGTTGAATACCGAGTAGGGCGTGTTGTGTTGTGTTGTGTGGGAGTGAATGGGTGGGACTGTATACTAGAATGCATCAGCGATTGCGACGAGGGAGGCCGTAGGAGCAATGGAGATACCTTCGAGCGAGCACTTTCATCACCGATGGGAGGGTGTCTGCATCCTCCAAATGATACCTAGGACCACAATGGCATGGTTATGGGGGTAGGAAGGAGTGGTAGAAAGAGAGTGGTCTCCGGTTCTAGGATGGAATATGTCGTCTTCCGTCTGAAGGGTATCTGTCGCTCTCTATCTCGTGGTCTTGTGTAATGCTGGCGCCCACGCTGGCGAGCTTAGCCTGCTTTGCACTGCTTCAGCCTTGCTTCTTGATAGGGGGATGTCAAGAGACCTCTGCAGCCTTACTCGCAAACTCTCTCAAGTTGACGTTGCACTTTGGTAGCTCTGTTAGAGGAGGGCGATGCGAGGACACTTCACTCCAAGTTGTGAGATAGTAAAACGTCCCTGAGACTTGTAGATAGACGGATCTGATTGTAATGGCCTTGCACCGCTGATGGTTCATTCAAATTTCTTCCCTATCAAACTTCGATGTTTGGGTATTGGCTTGATGTATTCGATATTACAAGAACTGCACAGACTTCTACTGAAGCTGGTCATGACAGAGACCAGATATGTATTGACCTTGCCCGGTATAATTATCCACCTCCACTGCGCAAGCAAGGCCGTCATCGCTTTCCTCGTGTTTACCCTTCGGCGCCATGCCGCCAACGAACCCGCCTGTTGGTAGGGTGTTATTAAGTATGTTATTGTTCTTTGGGAGGCATCGCTGCCTTTGCAGTTGTATCATCTGTCGTACTGCCGAGGTAGCAATCAAAACTCTGAACATGGCTCTGATGTGGTGACTCGCTTTCGACCACTCATATCTCACTCCCCCCCGAAAGTCCTGGAGTCTCCTGGTCCATGCTAATTCGTCGCCTGTTGGGGTTTGCGCCAGCCGTAAGCAACAGCTTGGCGATAACAAGTTTCGCCTTGCGCCTAAAGGCGATTTCAAATTTGAGCTGTTGCCGCTTCACTCGTCGCCATTACTAGGGCAATGCCCGTCGTCTTCCGGGTGAGAATAGTTTGTCAAGAAGAAACCCATAGCCTGCTTACCCATGGCAGGCTGATGGGTGGTTGTGGCATAGACTAACTAAGAGCCGGGTGTTATGCCCTGGCATCGGTCCACAGGCCAGGGTAATTTGTTAGAAAGAATCCCATGGCCTTCTTACCCATGGCAGACTGATGGGCTTGCCATGTCACCCAGTTTCGAGGTTGCCGAGGACGACAGTCTCAGGGGGCCGCACGGGAGTTGGCATCTATCTGCCCTCCCGTGTCCCCCCGGAGAAGACCGCCGTGAGCTTTGAGCATACGCTCAAGAGGACCCCGTAGGACCTAGCCCTAGGTGAAATAAGGGAATGTCTGTACCGAGGAGATGGAAGTCGAGGTATTTGTCTGTGGGAGGCTGGGTCGGTGATCTTCTACTCACCGACCTGCCCCCCCGACAGACATCCAACGACAATGGACTAGAGTGACTGTGGGCTTTCATCGGCGGCAGGTTCTCGGTCGGTGGCGGAAGCGAAGTGCTTTCGTTGTAAAGCCGACCCTGATTTCTGGTACCACGAGTAGTTGCCATATGGAGAGCCACCTGCCCAAGGTGCCTGCAAGTTCTGTACGTTCTGTGAAAACTGCGGCGAAGCTGAGGGTATGCCATTGCGTGGCTCGGTGAGACTGCCAGACTCAGGGTTCGCTTCTCTCTCCCTGAGAATGGGTCTACCTAGGGTTCACCTTCTAATGGCCGGAAGAACCCCCTCTCTGAGGAGCCTGCAAGGTCTGTAGGTTCTGCGAGAACTGCGGCGAAGTCGAGGGTATGTAACTGCGGGGCTCAGTGAGGTCGCCAGACTCAGGGTTCGCTTCTCTCCCCCTGAGAATGGGTTCACCTTTTAATGGCCGGAAGAGCCCTCCGTATTCTGCATGGTCTGAGAAGAGTTAGTCTGATGACCCCAAGCAGAGTTCTTCTTCAGTAATGGTCTCTCACCCGGAAATCGGTTGGCCGGAGCAGGATATAACGGTCACTCTACCCAATGCCGAGGGAGATTTCTCCAGGTTTGGGTAAAGACTGCTCTCATAAATCCCACTTAACCAAGAGGTGAAGGCTGCAGCTGGCCATGCCGTGCACCTTTTGCGAAGAGCTCGTTGGAAAAAGTGTTGGCATTCGGCCACAATGAAAATGGTATTGGCACTGTTCTCATATGGTCAGTCAACGAACGATAGGAGAGGACCTGTCGACGGCCCTAGGAGGTATTCGGTTCTACTTACAAGGCTGCCCGACACGGCTAGCGGTCTTGTAAGCTTCATAGCAAAGGATGTTCTGAACAACATAATGCTAATGGGCCTGGGCCGGTAGTTAATGCCGAGATCGTTGGCACGCTCTGGAAGTCAGGCTGCCCGACACCGACTAGCGGTCTTGTAAGCCTCAAAGCAAAGGATGTTCCGAACAACCTAATGCTAATGAGACCGAGCCCGAAGTCAATGCCGAGATCATTGGCCACGTTCTGAAAGTCGGGCTGCCCTGATTAGCTGAGCTCGATAGCAATAGGGAGAATCAACTTACCCGTCCGTTGGAAGTATGTCCAATACAGGGCGCCAGGAACTTTGCCTACGGCGTTACGGTAGGTCTTGCTTCGGCTCAGTGCCGGGGAGGGTTGTCTCTGAGTGATCCTGGTGTTAGCTATGGTCCTTCTCTTCGGGCTATGGCTGACAGTTACACTGTAAGATTGACCGAGGGAATGATACGCCCATACCTTGCCGTTGGGTTTCGTGGTGGTAAGGGGTGCAGATGTCTTCTACACCACACCCCTTAGCCACGACGAGATTGCCCTTCTTCTTGGTACTTCCGGCGGGAGCGGCACGCGCTTTGCGCTTGGTGGGAGGCGCACCAGGGTTGGAAATGCTGCCATCCTTTTCCGGCGTCCTAGCAATAGACAGACCAGGAGGTCAGTGACAAAGCCTAGAGCGTGAATCCGGACCGAACAGGTGCCCATGTCGAACTGTTGGTAACAGCAGTGCATTCTACACTACTGTTACCAACGGTTGTAATGGACAGTCCTCGATGGTCAACGCGTTGACAAGAGCCGGCTTTCCGATCCCGGGAGGTGTTCCTGTGAGCATGTTCAGTTTAGCAGACCGCGAACGGCAGCGGAAACTTGTTACTGGTCATGATGAGCAGCACGGAGTGTGCTGAAATCAGAACTTGAAGGACCGAAGCGGGAAAAGGTTCCATGTGAACAGCGGTTGAGCATGAATCAGCTGGTTAACCGTCCTCGATCATATGGATGCGGTGTTGCTCCGAAGAGTGACACAGCCCATGACCTCAGGTAGAACCGCTTAACATCTGCATATGAATTTCGTAGAGTAACTGCGAGAGGTTAACGTTAGCATCAACCCCAACTGGCCGCTTTGAGGGGTGGCGTAGAGATTGAGGACTTGCGCTGGGACTACTTTGCCATACCTTTGATTGCACCCTCAACTAGATTCGCGTCAAGTCGTCGAGCTCTACAGCTTCCGGAACGATGTGTCATGATCTAAAGTGGGGAGTTCAAGGTTAGCATAGCCTGAGATCGAATACCTCTTGGAGAGAGGACCTGTGGAGAGGTGGTTGGTGTACCTTTGGGCGACTCTGAAATGGCATCTTGCAGCTGGTGCTTGTTCCTTGCGTGTTTTGCTTGTAATTCAGGTAATGATTCCCAAAGAGTGCGGCGGATGACTTGTTCAGGTCCTGGATCGGAAATGTAATGAACGCTTGACGGTCGCTCAAACCTAGTTGAAGTCAGGTCCTGCACAATAACAGTTTCATATGAAGTAGAACATACCTGATGCCGCTTAGATCGATGGTACTCTGAAGTCGTCCTCCAGAAAGCTCTTCTGTACGTTAACCAACGCTAGCTATGGTCACTCGAAAGTACGAAGTCTGACGGTGTTCGTCATGGGTGTGAAAAGGAACGGAAAGTCTAGAGAGGGAAAAGATTAGCGTCGCTTTGAGATGTAACGCCCCTCAATAAGGACTTCATGATGAGGTCGCAATAGGAGAGAAGGAAGCTACCTCATAACACGCGGTCAGTGGCTCTGTGACTGGTTTTTCTCAACTACTGGAAGCGGAAGGCAAGAGAATCTGAAGCAAGTTAGTGTCTGTTTCATCTCAAATATATGCTCCCACCTTGCTAGAGGATTGAATGCATATTTTCCTTTGAACACTTACTATCGTGGTTCCGTTGAATCTTCTTCATGTCACTATGTGGAAGGAGGCACTTGTAGCACTGCTTGAAAGTAGATTAATTAGCATCCTGGAAAGGCAAAGAGGGACAGGTTTCGAGGCTCTTGGTGGAGCACTTACCACTGCTGTACATCGACTTTGTCGATACTTGACTTTAGGAAAGAATGAGCTGACAGGACATTAGCAACAAGTTCCAAAACTAGTCATTATCATCACATACCTCAATTCATCAACTCTGAGACGCTATGGACGATGACACAAAGGAATCTACATAGACTTTAGTTAGCACAACAATCAATCAAAGGAAGCTTGAAAGCAACTTACTTTAGTTCTTTGTCTCGATACTCGCAAGAATTAGGGACCTAAAGAGGCTGAAGTTAATATGATGCCCAAGTATGAGAGAGAGCACCCACTTACCCCAGGTCGTTATTCCAGAGTATCTCAAAGGGAGATGATAGTTGACAAGCTTAAGAAGGTAAGATTAGCATCGTCTTCAAGAAACTGTACCCTCCTCTATTATGCCGCAAGACAAGTTCGCAAACTCCAGCAAGCTGTTCTCACGATTCCTCACTTCACAACCTCGATTCGTAAGGCACTTCCGCGAAAGTACTTCCTTATCATGACCTCGAGAAAATGCACTAGTTGACGTTTTCAAGATGTGATTCAGATTTGAGGGGCAAGTCACTTTGGGTGCTAGAGATTAATATCACGACAGGGTCATAGTGGTGGGGCTTTGCAAGCAGCTACGCGCTCTCACATCTGCGGAGTCGCACCAAAAATTAACGGTACTTCGGAAAAGGGGTGAGAGGTACTGAAAGAACGTTTGCCTAATCTGTACATTGAGTGGACCGCCCTATAGCCATAGGCGGTAGGTATCCTTCCATTCGATGGGGAAGTGTCGATGATATGCGACGAAAGATCAATCGGGTTGAAGCGAGGAGAAGGGTAGTAGATAGAGGCAAGATGAGAGTGATGAGATATAATTACTCAGCTCGATGAGTAGGAGACCCGGTATTGCTCCCGTAGTAACCATCAACGATGGCGTCGATAGAATCATCCAGAGGGCTCTCTGGGAGCGGCAGAACAAAGTGGACTGGTAATTCCCGATTTGGGATGTTCGCGGGCCGTGGAGGAGTCCGAAAGATGGGTGAATCGGGTAGGATGGGCGAGTCGGGGAGAGGGGCCTGGTATCGAGAGGCGACAGGGTTATCGTCAAGAGCCATAACATCCTGATTCTGAAGTGCCCATGTACTGTTAACGTACTGAGCGCGGACCAAGAACTCTCGATAGCGGTCAACGAAGTCTTCAGCTGGGGTCCTTGGGTGGATGGCTCTGATTTCGTTGTCTAGGGCAGTAATGAATCGGTTGGCAGCATGGCGACCGAGCAGAAACCAAAACCTCATAGGGACAGCGAGGACGAAGATGGTGACAAGGTCTTCTGCCCTAATGGCATCCCGCAGGACAGGGTAGGCTTTGATCATAGTCCAGGCGTTGTAAATCTCCCAAGACCGGTAGGTCCAGTAGTCCTCGCCGTAGTCGCCTTCGTGAGTCCAAGGGTTGTGGTGGAAGATGCGTTGAGTGATGTAGCGGAAGAATGAGAACTCGATATTCCGTACTTCGGGGTCCATGCTCAAGTGAAAAGCCACTCGGTATGCATCAAAGAGGAGAGGGAGATTGAGGTTCGGCTCAGTTCCCTCAAATGGAGAACCGCGATAGAGAGCCTCGAGAACCACTGCGAAGACACTGGATTCAATGTCAGGAAGTATGACCCAACCCTTAGGGGGTCGTACTTCGTTGAAAAGAAACGCCCAGAAGTCATAGTCCATTAGAAGACGGAGAGGCAAGGCAAAAGAGCGGCGACCAACGATGACTTCATCGAAGTCGTGTGTGCTACGGTAGCAATGAGTAGAGCTCAAGAAAGAGACATGTTGAAATACGACTTACTGTGACATCCAGTGTCCGTCAACCCGGCGGTTGCCCATGTCTGGGTAGTGATCCTGAAGGAGAATTAGTGCTCAAGTCGAAAAAGTTGGCAACGAGTACCTGTACAAAATAATACTTACGTGGCCGGGAAGAACCCATGGGGGGACGTTCTCAGCACCTCCGCCCACCTCACCGCGGTGAAACGGCGAGAAGTTGATCCCAACAACAGGATCAGCGGTATGCTGGCCGTAACGAGGAGGCGGCTCGTCGGGGACCTCATCGTCGAACACTGTCGCTCGACCTGGGAGAGGAGGAAGAGGACCCGCAGGAGGAGGACCAGGAGGAGGGAGCTGAGGGGGGGCTGGAGAGCCCTCGACTTCTTCCACGCGGGAAGGGTGGCCGCGAAAGAGGCGGCGGGCGTAGGCCCGAAAACCATCAGCTGGGGACATCGTGGCCCCGAAATGCAGAAGTTATTCGAACTTTGTAATGATCTGAATTCATGTTAGCACAGCAACCAGCATCAGACAGAGACAAAATGGTAAGGGAGAAGGTTATGGCCCTCTCAAAATCAGGCGGACGAAGAGGATGGTTCTCGCAGTAAAGGGGGAGACGCGTGAGCGTGAAGGTAAACACTCAAGTGTCTAAGTGTTACGACGCAAGATAAGTGCGTGATTAGGGAGAAGGGAGGATCTTACAGTTCGAGAAGAGAATGGGGCTCTGTTGATGATGGTGTGAGAACAGAAACTTGAGAGTGGCAGAGAAGAAGGTGAGGGAGGTATTCATGGAGGAGAAAACAAAACGTAGCAGAGGGAGGGGGATGGAAAGTGAGAGAACATAGGGAAACAATGTGAATAGAGTGAATCAGAGCTCCTTCGCAGCCTCGAAGTTTGAGCCAGCAAGGTAAAGGAGATGAGAATGACGCGTTTGTGGATTGGGTTAGGTGTGGGAAGCGTTGACAGTTGGCAAGGCTGGGAGGCAGTTCGAGGAACTAAGCTTCCGAACAGGACAGGGGGCTGAGGACAGTGAATGGGCATTGCTTAATTAAGTAAGGGAAAGAATTGGATAGATTGTGGGAGAAAGTAGGGCACTGCATGCCCGGAAGTGTTTCATGAGGTTATGGCTTGCAAGAATTTTAGGAGGATTGTTATTAAATTACCCCTTCCGAGTTTGTCTCCTCGCTAGGATGACAAAAATTACCCTCTTGTGATGCTATAGTAGAAGCTTTGTAACACGTAAGCCCATTTTCATGCGAATTCGATCGAGTGTCAACCATGTTTTTGGTTTACCTCGATCGTTTGATATATCTCAGAACTATAATCCTCCTCTAATTATATTGCGACCATCGTAACATCGTACTAACGACCCAGCCTCGTTTACATTGCTCGCATAGCTCGGGGATTTAGGGCGTTCGCTTCGTCGGAAAGGATTCGTTGAGATAGGGTGCTCGGGACGCGAAAGCATTATTCCTACGATCTGAGTTCGTCATTAGCCAAGGGTCGCGAGTAACAGGCTACGAGCTGAAGAGAAACTGGAACTTGTGGGAGGAAAACTTACTTTTCTGCCTTAATGGCTGCGGAGCTCTCCTCTGCCTTCTTGGCTGCCTTCGTCTTAAGGTGCTCAAGGTAATTACCGTGGTTGAGCTCCAAGGCGACTTTGCCGATTTCATCCTGATTCCGAGCGATGAAGTCTAGCACATCCTCTTCAATGTAAAATCCCTCTTCATCTTTCAAGTCTGCATCTGGAAGTATGCCGTATCTGTCGTCGCGGTCTAGGATGATTCGTTTCAATGCTTTCACGAGGCAAGAACGGTAGAGAATAGCGCGAGGATCAGAAATGTCAGCATCTGGGATAGAACCCTTGATGAGAGTTCTCCAAACCATGTCTCTGCTTTTCTCTAACAGGAACTCTTGTCGACGGGAGGTAAACTCTCGCTCAACGTGGAACCAAGCAAAGGCCTCATTAGTTACCGCTTCTCGAGTTGTGGGCTTGATGAGAAATCTCCCTTCCTCTCGGCATCTGGGTTTGAATTCCTCCACCCATCTTCGAAATCCAGGTCGCTGGTTCATTCGCTTTCGATCGTTGGCCTTGAGCTTCTTTCGATCTTGCTCAAGGGTGGTGCTGATTCCTTCTTGTTCTGGATCTAGGGGATAGACCCAGAACAGTCGGCAGCGAGCCACGTACTCGTACATCGCATCGAGTTCTTCGAATGGCGCATCCCAGTATCCGTCAATGGGTAGGCCTAGAAAGTGAAGGATTTCTGCAGGATCGGAGGAGAGGAATACCTTGGCACGATTGCGATGAGCGTTCTCGATTTCAGGGATTCGCAGCCAAAGGGCCTCTTCGTCAACGCTCAAACCATAAGGCCGGATCGTCGTCCCCAAGAGATTCCAGATGTCACCATGGGCATGTTTGAAAAGCATCCACTGAAGCTGATCAAGCGACTCACAGACTCGAACGTCAACTTGGACGAATCTACTATGGGCTTGGCTTGTTTCTTGGACTTGTTGATTTTGCTGTAGCTCACCAGTGACTTCCTCGTTTATCCTGTCGCTTGCCTGATTGTGGAGATTTCCTTGTTTGCAACTAAGGTTAGTATTTGATCATCGTTTCTAGAATGGTAGATCACGAATGAAAACTTTTTACAGGAAAGATGGTAAATCGTGAAAATGTGTCCTAGAGTATGCTTACCTTCCTGATCATGGAGTCTTGCCTCCTCCGTTGAGTCTGATGCTTGGGAGGTCTGGATAATGTCACAAATATCCACGTCATGAACGTCGAAGTCCATTACAAGTTCTTCAGGCCAAGGTAGAGCGAAGTGCGCTGAAATAGTGCCCTTGTCTGTGATCATTTGCGTAGCTTGAAGCGCGCTGGCGATGGCGTTGAGCGTCTGTTGCTTGTCCTTCGCGCACGCCTTGGGCCAAGCAACGAGAATGTCAACGTCTCCGAAGTCTTTCTTACCAGGGCCATCGATAGGAGATGCGACGCAGAAATACAGCCCTTGAAGGGCTGTGTGGCATCGATCCTTAACCGCAATGTAGACTTGTCTCGGCATCCTGGGCGTGGAGAGGGGGTTTCCGCCCGCAGAGAATGCGGAACCACCCATGGCAGGAACGTAGCGAAAGCAGTAGATGTGCTAACGATGGTAGAAGAGCGTCTGGAGATCTTGGAACTGAGAATTGGGACCGAGGAACAGTTCAAAGCAACTTGGTGGTCGTGAGGATTGCACGATAGCGACGGTGACGAGGTGAGACGTAGGTCGAATGATGGAGCTGTCGAAGACGATACCGCTTCCGAAGGTGCTGATATGAGAGATGACCCTATGAAGGCTCTCAGGGAGCAGAGGAACAACGCGCCGATGCAATTCGGTAGTTGCAGGAGCTGTGAGGTGGAGAGGCTGGCGACGACGGGCAACCGGGCGAAGCCAGAAGCCGAGAGAACAAGACGGATGAAGTCGCGACGAGAGAAGTTCCCTTGAGGTCTCTGGAACGGATGGCGATAATAGGATCGCTTGTAATTTCAGGAGAATGGTCGTAGGCAAGAGGAACGCGTCGTTGATTTTGAAAGGAGGAGTAACAGTACCACGAAGATAGGTCGGATCAGCTATAGAGATAACGCGGACAGTAGTCGCTCAACGGAAGAGCTTTTGTGGAAGCGCTCAATAGTGCAGCAGGGGGGATGTCGAGGGTTGAGTGCGTATAGATCGTGAAAGAAGTTTGTGAGGGAGGGAATTCTCCGTCAGCAATTTGCAAGTGAGTGATTCCAAGCAACCCGTTGGTTTGTCTCACGAAAAGAAACGGCCGGAAACCCTGAATGAAAACGTTGTATATATATGCAAAGACTCTCCCAAAAGAAACCTCGAGGTTAAAACAAGAGAGTGTCTTCCGGTGTGACTGCTGATGTTGATAGTAGCTGTCGTTGATGAGTCAACTCATTAGCACTGCACTTCCCGAGCTGCCTGAGCTTCAGCGTTGGACTTTGTTGGTTGGTGCTGACGAGACGCTAGGCTCGTTCCTACACCTTGCATGCATTGGAGCCGTGCGACCAATCGACCATCACGACCAACACAACGACAAAGAATATTCACGGTCTGCATATCATAGAAATCTTTAGATCGTGGTATTTCTATTTATCTATATTTTATAAGCATAATCGTTGTTGTTTGTGCAGGAAAATCGAGTTCACCTGAGTGAGTTCCAGGATAACCCCCGACCATGGCCGCCCGTTTGTTTTGACCACGACTAACTCTGTGCTTTGGAAAGCAACCATGACTCGGAACGACCCCGAAGAAGCATCTTTTGCTTGAGATTCTCTGTCGGAACGACGCAAATTCTTCAAAATCCCTCCTGACATGAAGCAAAGGACGCCTCAAGAACGTTTGAAATTCACGCGCTTACGGTGACCGACGAAGTAAGTCGTCATGGACTGGACTAATCATTGGCCTGAGTATCGTAGCTACACCGCAAGGCAACTCTTTTCCGTCGATGATCCTTCCTCTGGCGGCTCTTAACATAAATGTGGTTTCCATGGCTCAAGTTTGAAAAAGCGTCTGACGCTGGCTGGCAACAGCCGACAGCCCTGCGCCCACGGCAAGACGCTCCTCGCCTTGAGAGCCACGAGGGCAACCAAAACGGCCCTGGAGCATCACAAATACCGCAGCTTTCTCTCTGGTCTCCCCTGAGTATCTGTACTCTGCCTTGGAAAGATGTGGTGAGATCCATCAGCCTTGGAGTAACGCAGAAGGGCGGCTGTGGTTCGTAATCTCTTCATAATCAAGAGACAACTCCTGAATACATGCAGTTAATGAACTGCAGCGGAATATTTCTGAATTCACGAAGTAAGTATAATTCTTCCGTTAGCCACTATCTTGGACTTCAGTACTGATTTTGCATAGACTACGCACTGACAGGATCGGATCACCAGCGAAAACCAGAGACCAAACGATACACTGACCTCCGAACCGGCCTCCTGAGCCTCACTTACATACACCAACATGCAGTAAGGGACCGGTGTTGCCCAGTCGCTGGACAGAACCTGGATCAAGGAGCGAGCGACGAATACAACACCCCCAAGGCGAATGAATCGGCTCGAAGCCAGCTCCTATCTCATCAAGCAAACCTTCTGCAACGTGTTATCAACCATCCAGCCGAGCATGGTATCCGTACATGAAGAGCATGAAGCGGTCCTCGGAGAGCGAATCCGTCGACGCCCCCGGGCCTCTAGCCTCATTCCTTCGACATTGCTCAAGGCAGCATAGGTTATGCTTAGTTCTATCAAGGGTGATGGTACACGGCGACGGTGGCCATTTTCTTGATAGCTGTCGGTGGCAGTGACAAACTATCAAATGTCCTAGACAGTCACAAGTTCAAGAGTAGGCGCTGCTGACCAATGTTTACGGAATTGAGCAACTATCAGGGGCTATCTGCAGGATTACTTCTTGAGAAGCCTGAGCTAACTACTGCTGCGCAGGATGGGCCGCAGACCTTTGGCATCAACCATCTACTTGTGGCAAAGGCGACGATAATGTGATTAATGAAACAACTTTTTCTGCACGGTACCCGAATCCGGATCACCGATAGCTTCCAAGTAGCAGAAGATTCGACCAAGCAAGTAATCAGTGTATACGGCAGCAGCTGGTCGGTGAGTGCTCCCTGACTAGACTCGATGGAGAAATCGCTGACGTTTCGTAGCATCAACCGTTCCATTCCAATTCGGACAGTGATTTCGAAGCCCGAACGTTATACTTTCTTGAACTCCTGTTCTCCAATACCGACCTCCAGCGACCGTTACGCGAGCACCCGCACAAGCACTGGCCAGAATTAGGCAGATTATCGACTGGGCTCAGGTCGGCTCATTGAAAGAGGTACCTCCAGATGTGAGAGCCCCATTAAGGGCCTTGCAAAATCAACTCGATCAACTTGAAGAAGAAGGATTTGCTTTCACAACTGCTATGCTTGCCCACGCTTACCGAATGACCCTCCTCGTTTCCCCCTAGCAAGTTTTACGCAGTTCGCGCGGGATATGCCTTACGCTCAGGAGGCGGAGCAATATGCTGCGGCGGTTCAAAGCGACGACGTTCGAATCTACGATGCCACTGCCGCACGTACGCCAGTGTAGCTCTGGAGCTCGCTATTGCTACTGGCCATGCCGCAACTGTCAAATTGAGACCAGATGGTATGGAGGGTCGCCCTAGCCTTGTCAGCTACTCCAAGATTGTTTTGCGACGGGTCACAGGCAAAGTCGAAGATGGTCGGACACAGCATAGCTGCAACCCTTCAGCAATGTTTCCTTCGTTT
Source organism: Nectriaceae sp. PG4201 (assembly GCA_023628695.1). Classification (NCBI taxonomy): domain Eukaryota; kingdom Fungi; phylum Ascomycota; class Sordariomycetes; order Hypocreales; family Nectriaceae; species Nectriaceae sp. PG4201. Next base: position 27,928 of record JAMAKE010000061.1, on the reverse strand, counting down.
CACCTATACAAGCATAGTTTGTAGCCATAGAAAACTATACTGAGAGAATGCATTATAGTAATAGATTACCTTGTTCCGTCACATTGCTTCTCACAGGTGAACCTTGGCCTCGTGTTTCTTAGACACGCCCACCCGGGTGCCACGATTTGCATGCTGGCTTCCTCCACCAAATCCACTTATCATAGAAGCAAAGTGGGAGATCAACATGCGTTACGAACTAGATGTCTAGACACGACTCATAACACTTGTAACTACTGAATTGCGCGCAGCTTCATTAATTCTACATTAGCAAGTAGTGTCTTGTATTTAGTTATTAATGATCCCAAGTTCGTATACGACTCGATGCAATTCGTTAATTAGATCAACTCGTAGGCCGCCATTATGAGCGGCAAGACAACCGCGACAGCAACACCCGGCGCTAGTCCCGAAGCCGCGTTGTCTGGGACAGACGAAGCAGAGGCGGAGCCTGATGGAGCACTGGATTCCGTACCAGTTGCAGAAGCAGCCGTGCCAGTACCTGACGCTGATGCCGTGGACGTCGCCGTCGTGGCTGTCGCTGTCCCCGAGTCGCTAGAGCTGCTCGAACTATCTTGCTTGTCCTCAAACTGCTTCACAACAAAGTCCACAACCTCGTCGCCATACTTCTGCACATAGCCGGCGTGCACGGTTCTGTTCTTCCCGGTGTCGCAATACACGTCGCCCGTATCGCAGTAGGATCGCAGAATATCGCTGTAGTCCTCGCACAGCGTCACGTTATCGCGAGAAAAGATCTACCGTAGAAAACGAATTAGTGGGTTCACTTGTGGTGCACGACTCAAGGTGGTCATACCCCATCCTTGATGCTGGTTCCCATGTCGTACGACGTGTTGGCCACGTGGCTGGGGTCTCCGAAGAGAACGATCGCAACGACTACTTCAATTAGTAACTTGCATATAGGATATATGAGGGGAGACTCACCGCTGTCGTCAACAAGCTCTGTTGGTAGAGCTGCGGCCTCAGAGAAACCGTCGCCGCTGCCACCGCAGAAGACATCGCTGGCTACCTGGCCGCCCTAGTCGTGAAGTATGAGCATTAGCAATTCTACAGCACCTTAATTGTCTTCAAGCATACCTGAGAGTATCCGAGGACGGCAATTTTGCCATTGGGGCAATCTTTGTGGTAAGTTGTGATGAGCCCCGACATGGCCTCCACGCCATCCTTCTCAGACACGGGATAATCGGGGTCGGTGAAGGTCGCTGGATAGTCCAATGCCTCGATCTTGGAATCATCAATCTGGTCTGCAATCTCCTTCGCAAGAATGCCTGTGACGCCCGTGCCTTGTTCCTCGCCCGTACCTCGAGCAACAATCATGTAAAGTCCCTTGGCGCATGTTGAGTTCTGGGCGACGGCGCCCGCGGCGAGCAGCGCAATCGGAAAGACAATTCCACGCATGTTGACAGCCACGATCGCAAACTATCCCAGGAACGAAAAAGTAGACGAGGAGAAAAGAGAGTTGGCGAAGCTGGTGTTGGTCCGAGGTAGGCAGCTCGTAAGCTACCTTTATTCGGGTAGTTCAATCTAGAGCTTGCATGGATAATGGGGCTAATTTTGCCTTGGGCTGAGCTGGACAACGTCACCTCGGCCGAAAAGGGTGGACGGTCGATCCGGAGGAATGCCCATGGCGGTTTAGTTCCATGCCGCTGATCTTGGATACCCCGCAAACTAAGGATTGGAGCTCGGCTGTGACTTGGAACTTTGGACTTGTTATGGATCATTCTTGATCCTGATACTCGAGGGTGCTGGTTCGTAGAGGAGAATTTTGGGCTGTGGTAGGCTGTGTCGGCTGGCTGGCTGACAGGTCGGACTTGGGCGCTCAAGAAGCGAGCGGCTCGGACTCGGACTTGGCAGAAGAAACACGATCGGATGTTGGACAACGGCTGACCAAACAGAATGAGCCTAGAACTTTCAATAAAACTCCCAGCTCCGTTCCCCATGACCAATTCGCTATGACAGCCCCGCCATTTCTCCAAGCCAACCCTGGCAGGTCGAAGATCGAGCTCCGCCAGATTGACAGGGGTTTGATGCTGCAACCCACCCAGCGCGCAACCTTCTGTCTTCGAAAGTCTCTTTGCGATCCCCGTTTCAGTTAATCTTATTTATAGTTTCGGTGTTCGCCGACTCACCGTTGGTCACCGAATATTTTTCGTACTAGGCGGCGACGGCTTCGGTTCTGTATCGTTTCGATTGACATAGTGAGATTTGGTTCGTCATTATCCTGAATAGATAGATGTCAGCGGTGAAGGCGGAATGCAAGCAGAAACGGAAATCATTCGCTGTTCATAGTAGGGGTGTTAAATCTATTTCTGGGCCTCGTAGCATGTAGAAAAGGAAAAATGCGAGATGGCAGCCTCACCTAGTGTCCGTCTATGTAATGTGAGATGCTCCCCAAAACACGAGGCCCCCGAGACCATCAAGTCGGTTGTCACCTTGGATTCGCTAGAAGATGCCATCATATTGGATGAGCTATCGTTGCTAAACCATGGTAAAGAGGTTCCACGGCTTAGACCTAGGATACCCACAGCTCGAATCCTTGTACCTCCAGCTGTCGTCTCTGTCTACTAGGCTTCGATATCGGTGCTTTGGCTTGGTGAACTTGAGATCGGTAGCAAGGTGGTTGAAGTCGCTGCTCGTCGGGTCGTCGGTTTGCTCTAGGAGAACCGTGCTCGTGAGTCGTTTAGGAATCGGGCTTGCGGTAAAGTTCATTTTCCTGGGGACAAAACAATTGGAGAGCCATTAGCGTGATGTCCTCGATCTCAGCGTGATTTCCCACCTCAAAACTGGCTGCGACCTTACTAGTTGCACAACGAACTCTCGTCGACGGTGCTGACACTGGCTATCTCGAGAGAAGGGAAGGATGGTCCAACTTTGCACGGTCGACGACGCAGGAAGTGAACCTTCGAGGAGCTGGAGAGGAAATGAGCCGTAGGGGGGGACTGGGAAGCTGCGTCGCCAGATGAGGTTGAGGAGTGGTCAAGCAGCTGTCACGCTTCTCGTCACTCTAGTCAAGTCATTCGTTCCTACCACAGCTCGAGAGTCTGTTTTCTTGCGCTGTCCAGCTCGAATCGTAGATGATGGCATTGCTCACAGTTTGGTGGTCTTAAGAATTGGCGGAGACGAGGCGCCTGGACAACGAAACGATGACAGCATCCCCTAATGCCGGTTCTTTGAAGTTTGCGTTTTGATAAATCTGGACTCCTTTGTTTTTTGGGGGGAGTGATGTGCGGGAGTGCTGTGTGGGAGAATTGGGTTTGGAAATTATCAAGATGCAAACGAGATTATCCGTGTAGGGGAGTACGTAAGAAAGAAAGAGGTGTTTGTCACTAGGATGATCGTCTTACTAAGGTTACAAGGAGAGGAACATTTGCCTATTTCCTCCTTGTTCCATAACATAGTTAACAACACTACAAGCATGTTGAGTTTGCGGAAGAAAGTACTCCATATTGAGAGTTTGTATATTCATGCGACAGTTGCTTTCACCACTGCCAATCTATATCTCGTTCGTTACCGCCTGGCTAGAGTAGCGACGTGTAACCGCCACCCCCAACCTCCATTATCCTGTTTCTCCATCACCACCGGGTGCCCGGTTGATCGTGCTCTCTGCAAGAAGGGTCTCGAAGTTTTGAAGATCATCCATTATTTCCGGCATAAATCTCCAGTGGTCCTCCAGGCCCCCACCGCAGCAAATCATATGGTACTTTCGATCTGCTTCGGCACAGGCCATATGGCAATACCGAAACATACCACAGCCAGGGCAAGTCATCGCTGGGCTTCCGGCACCGCAGTTCATGCATGTCTTGCTGTGACAGTGCAGATAAGGCCGCTCGTCAGCCGAGTGCCTGTACATGAGGAAGTTAGCAAATGTGTTGGAGACATCAAATGCCAATGCTAACATACCCCAAGCCACGACCGATGTTGAAATCCTCGAGGTCCCAAACCTCTTCACCGTAGCACCTATCTTCGAATACCCATGGCGTCCCGTTGTTCTTGTATTCCTTGATAGCGGTGAGGACCTGAAGCTGATAGAAAGGGTTCGTAAAGTTGTATGTGTAGGCTCGCGCTCGGTCAATGAGCCCCGAGTTTATCTTGACTCCCAACCTCATTGATTGCAAGACGAGCGTTATAACCAAGGCCCAGCCGGGATTGGGGTTACTCGGCCTAGATGCCATGCGTTGCAAAATCTCGGAGAGTATTTCTTCCTGCAGGCCGTTCTCTAGCAAATCGATGGCCTCACGGCACCTCTCTGGGGTCGTCGGGGTACGGATGGTGAAGGGGTTGCCGGCATCGGTCTCGTCTATCTCAAGGATTTTGTGGGCGATGCTATCTAGAATGGTGCCGCACTTGACCGCGCAGCAGCTTGTTATGATGTTGCACCCGGAAGACGGCATAGTTATCGACGGTTGGCTTCGCTCTCTAGCGACTTATGAAGATTGGTGAGACGATGAAGGAGCCGAGATGAAGAAAGGACGGCTGATAATAAGGTTGAAGAGGGTAGAAAAGGGGATAAGTAGCATGCACTACATGAGTGACAGAGCTGACTAGGGGCTGTAAACACTGAGGAAGGTTCTAGCTGATAATTCCTGCCTCCTTAAAATTCTGCCAGCGAGTGCTGCCCTCATTAATGTGAATCATGAGGACGGAGTGCCACCTGCCAACCCTTTCTCCTCCACAAACTACTCCCACAAATATCAACTCACTTTCACCTTTCTCCATAACAAAACATCTCGACATCTGCTTGAAACAAGAAGAGTAGCTGTGCTACTGTTCGCATTCACGTAAGTAATGCACTCTCATCTACCGTCTCTTCTAGAAGTCCACCATATTTGGCAAGTCCGGTGACAGAATACAAACATTCTGTTCACCACGACGACGCAAAGTCCCTTTTTTACCCTGGAATGAACTTTGCTATGCTGCCCAAGATCGCACGATCAGGTTTTGTTGCTTAAATTCGTATAAAGTACACGCCAACAGACGCCTTGGCCTCCAGCGAGACCGATGGCTTTACCTTGTTCGTCCTTTCACTTTGTATTCTTCAATAATGTCAGCCACCATCAGTCCTGCTGGACTTGGTCGGAGCATTCAGCTAATGGGAAACTCAGGTGGCGGTTGAAGGGTCAAGCGCTTGATCTTTACGTGGTACTCGGCCAGGTTTAAGCCAAGGGGTATGGTCCCTTACGGCCCACTCTAGCCCTAGCAAAAATGTGAGTTTACGATTGATTTGCTTCAGGCTATCGCCACTGGGTACCAGAACCGGGCAAAGGTACTGGGCGCAGTCCCAGACAGCCCAAACCACTGAAAGCCCACTGCCTGTGTCTGGAGATTGTGAGTGCTGCCGAATCATACAATAACAAACACCCAGTTCAAGTCTCCGTAACTAACGACTCTTTGATAGGGTATCCATCGCAACCGGGTGAAGCCGCCGATTGGGCTCTCGTCGTGGCTAAGGGGTGCGGTGTAGAAGGCACCTGCCCCCCTCACCATCACGAAACCCTCATCGCCGCGCGCACTCCTCGACGAGGTGGCCCGGTCCAACTGCCAAAAAAAAAGGGGCAATTCTGCTCCTGCCGAAGGGGGTTATTCGCAAGGAGAATAGTAGTCTCTTGCGCAGGATAAGAAGGAGGAAGAGGTCAAGGCTGAAGATATGGCCTTTCTCTGAATCTACTCTTTATGGTGCGTCTCCATAATCCAATTCATCCTTTTCATGATTCATATGGTCTCTCGAGAGATGCTAACTGTCAACTAGTTGCAGCAGTGGATTACTCGTTAGAGTCTACGTTAGCGACAGTTGTGGACTGATGACGCCCATTGCGTAAGCTCTCACAACCTCTTAATTTATTTCATTTGAATTCTAACGAGACGCCCAGGAGCCTTTCCAGGTTGGTGGACTCATGACACCGATTCGTAAGATCTCAGAAGCATCAAGGCGAGCTGCGTTTGAAAGCTAACAAGGTGATTAGTAACATTTCAATACTTCGAAATGAAGACCAAGAAATCGGAATATCTACGGAATTCGGCAATTTACATTACTTAATGCAATGCACTGCATATTATCACAGCAAGGTCCCAGAGGCACTGATATGTACTGGGGATACGTCTGAACTAAGTTAACTATACACTGAAGCTTGACTAGTTCGCTCTCGAGAGTGGCACCAAGGGAGAGGACAACCCGCGAAGCCATCGGGGAGGTTTTAATTCATTGGCTTGTGTCACCCAGAAGATATACTTGGAGTTATGAGTTTGCGTTCTTTGTGTTCAACAGATGAAGGAATGGCTATATATCTACATATATATTTAGGTAAAGGCCTTAGATTCACTGTGCTTACACTTACCTCGATACAACCCGATATCTACCGAGAGGCTTATCGCAGGGTCCTTGATTTGTTTTCCATTGGTTTATCATTGCACATCTGCCTGATGAGCTGGCAGACCCCGCGTTTTTTCTCCACGCCCGGATGCCAGCCCGGTGCGCTGCTCCTCTCGAAATCAAGCACGACATTCAAAGAAGGTGATGGATCCCATTTGTGCTTGCCCAGACTTGAATGCTGATATTCTGAAAGTTTTCACGGAGAAGTCGATCGATCGTTGTTAATGCTATCCGGAATATGGACAAATCCGACAAAGTACCTACCCTCAGCAGTGAGGCTGCTCAGCACGCCTCACAGCAATCGGATTTAGCTCGAGGTTTAGAGCAACTCGGCATTCGATGGCCAACGATCGAAAATGTGCTGGAAGGCCTTTCTGGGGCCAAGGACTCGGATACAAAACGGATCACTGGAGCTATAATGGCGGCAAGGGCCGGACAGAGAGGATCTCCTCGTGGTGATGCGGATCCTCGTGGTAGGGATAGTGACCTTGCTCCATCTCTTCGCGATTGGCATGCCCTCATCATGGTAGCAGATGTTGAGGAGTATCTACGGCATAGAGCTGAGCTTGGTCTTGCGGTAGCATTCCTTCGGCAGGCAGGACGGCAAAATGCGAATGTTCTCCCGTCCGACATGGACCTAGTATGGAGCCTCGTCCGGAACGCTCTGACGAAAGGGTCGATTGTGCACACAGTGTCTCGTAGTGCTCAAGGCTTTCTTGCCATTCCACTCTGGAGTGTCGTCAAAGACGGCAATATCGATGAGCTGATACGTTTCCATGTTTGGCTTCCTGATGGACACCGTGGTAACCTTGATGTAGCTATCCATTCGCATCAACCTTTTGCTCAGAGCTGGATCCTTGCGGGCGAAGGCCGGGACCGCACTTATGAGGTGTGTTCGGCGGACTCCAACAACGCTACACACGCAGCCTATGGTGTCTCTTGGACAGACAACAGTGGGAAGCAGAGCGGTCAAAATTATCGCGGGTACCAGGTGCATCAGAAATCCTCCAAAGTTGTTAACACAGGAAAGTTACTCCGCGCTGTTCAGACAAAAACACAACTTCATTCTCGCAACATGATGTACACCATTCCAGCCGGCGTTTTCCACACTACAGAAGTAGCGCCGGATCTTACTCACGCAACTCTATTCTTCTTCGACTCTCACCGAGGATTTCAGCAAATTGCACCTATTCTTGGACCTATACAAGGAGAACCCCATACGCAACTACGTGACCCAGCCGGGATGACGCCAGCTGTGTTGGCACAGCTGGTCGACCTGGTTCGCGTATGGGAAGAATTTTACGATCGAGGCCTACACCACACTCAGAAAGCTGAGTGGGAAGAAGCTCTACTGGCTTACAGCAGCGCCTTGTCCATTTATGAGCATAACCCAAACTTCCCAAAAGTCCCAGGGTACAAGTTTGCAGTGCTTGGGGCTATTGGACACATGAACAGAATGCTAGGCCGCTACTCACGGGCCGGCAACATATTGGAAGAGGCTATTCGTGAAATGCCGCACACCGTGCAACGTGTCGAGGCTACAGGCGAGCTGGCTGTTGTGTACCGCCATTTGAACAGATTAGAGGACGCGAAGCGTGCCTGTGAAGAGCAGTACAAGACTGCAAGGCACCTTGATTCGGAGCGGGAAATGTGTCGCGCAGTTGGAAATTTGGGAATGGTAAACTACCAGCTCTTCCTCCTCACGAGTGACGTCGAGTTTCTCGATGCAGCTGTCAGCCAGATAAACGAACGCGTACAAAGGTCCCGTCGGCTGAAAGAGGTCAGCGCACCGGAGCTAACCGATCTTGATGCGAGGGCTCAGTTGATCGAGTATGCCTCCACGCGGGAAGCGATTGGCTTGGCACGGCTGTCCTTGTGTCATGCTGCCAAAGGGGACGTACGAATGGCTATCAAAACTTCTCTAGAGGCATTAAACCTCACTCTGACCCTGGGTGACTCAACCAAGATCGCCTTCTCCAGGTACTTCTACGGCCGAGCGCTACTATTGAATGGCCAGTCTAAAGAAGCACTGGCGCAGTTCAACCCCGTCGGTACCTGCACACCAGTGATAGCTTTGTGCAAAGAACCATCTGACGAACATCGGGAGTATATCCGTGAAATGATCAAAGCTGGAGCGGACCTGGAACTTCGGGACGAGCAGGGCTACTCTGCATTGGATTGCGCAGTTTACAGTGGCGACACTCTTACCCAAGAAGTCATAAAAGAAGGTCTTCGGCTAAGGTTCACTGACGAGGAAATTGAGCCATTTTTATCAGAGTCGATCCTCCGAAAAGGTTATAGAGAGATCTTTCAAGACCGACTACGACCAGTTCTCTTACAGGCAACCGGCCCGTTGGGCCTGCAAAATCTCCGACGTGTGTATGCGGACACCTTGTCTACAGATGAAGAGAAGAGACTGCAGTTTGACGGCCTCAAGTTTGTTCGTTACACCGACTTTAAACGCCATGGGAAAATCCCAAAATCTACTGAGGGGTTGACACGGCAATTTGATTCCAAGTCATATGATTCCGGTGAGGCCGACTATATCATTTTTATCTCCTATAGATGGATCAATGGAGCCCGGATCAAAAATTTCAAGCCGGATGACGTGGACAACACTCAATTTAAGCGAATAGTTAGAGCAACTGATGAGTTTCTCAGACTTCACCCGGTTGTTAAACCAGAGAAGCTGTGCATTTGGATCGTAAGTGTCAGTTCTCCCCACTCATAACATACGTTGCTGACATCTACCGTTGCCAGGATTGGGCATGTGTGGATCAGGCGAACAGCGAAGTGGCAGCGCGCGGTGTTGCAGCTCTGTCAATGTGCATATCGCAATGTGATGCCCTAATTAGTCTTGTCGATAACTCTTACTACGACCGCGCTTGGTGTTGCGTCGAAGTAAAAATGATCCAGGCCCTCCAAAAGTCATACAACATCCACCTTTGGTATGAGCATGTGATTGATCCAGATACTGGAAAGGAGCAATTGCTTAGTGGTCCCCTCGAAAAGGACCTCAGAATGTCGGACACACATTTGACGCTGGAAAGTGATCGTAATATAGTTCTATTCTTGGAGCGACAAGTCAAGTTGTTAGGCTACCCACCAAACTTGCAGTCGGCTATGGGGCCAGCTGCACATCGAGAGATGAACGAGAAACCAAGCAAAAGTCGCTTATAGGCTTATGAATGAAAGCGAGGGAAGTCGTTCAATGCTGCAAATTGTTTGTCATTATTTGAATCATTGGGAATTTTTACCGATCTGGAGACCAATAATGCTCTAGCCCAGGACTGACAGAACCGTGTCTTGGAACATATGGTGCTCCAACTCCTGGCACATCCTGGCTCAAGTTCAGGTCCTGTCTAAAATCAAGATACTCTATAGGATCTTCAACGAGCTCAGCAATACTCAAACAGTCAACATTCGCCCACGAGGCTATGTGATCTCGAGCACTGATGGGAAATCTGGGCCTCATATGAGAACCAAACCATTTCGGTCCATATAGGAATCCCAACATGATGCGGGGAATGGAAGTAGAATTTGGCATGCCCGCATGCCACAGCCTCAGATCTCGTACAAGAATGGACCCTTTTGCGATATTTGGTTGAAATGGCGGACAAATCCTTGCTCTTTCCTCGAACACCTCGCTTTTTATCCAACCCACGTCTGGGAATGCGTGATCCTTCTTGTTGTATCCGTTATGAGTCCCCAGCCATATTTCTGTGCTTCCGTTTATGGCCGACACGTCGTCCAAAAAGATGCAGGCTTCAAGAAAGACTGGAAAGTCAAAGTGCTGGCAATAGTAGTCGCTATGGACTGCTTGTCGGCCTTTACCATTTGGGAGAGCAATATTGGCTGTTGCGAATACGAGCTGTGGAAAAGGCCCAATTATGTGCGATATCAGAGCAATGGCATAGCGGTTTGCCCAGACCTCTGAGTACAGATATTGGGGGAGAAGCGGGGGCGTCTGGGAGATATTTCTGGAGGCCTTTCCTTGATTGTAATGGAGGTTTGGGGAGGAGAGGTTTCGTGGGAGGTCGAATAACATTTGTTCTCGGATATGATCCAAGGCTGATAGCGAAACAGCGTTTTGTAGAATGACAATGCCGTTTTCGTGAAATTGCTGAAGGCCTTGCTGTAGATTTTCCGGGCTTATTTCCTCTGAGCGGCGTTCTTTTGGGGATATCGTGACAGATTCAACAGCTAGGTGTGGTTGCTTCTGTTGCATATCTCTGAATTTGAATGTAGACAGGACACACTGCGTGGTGGGTGTAGGACATGTACGTGGTAACTTTCTGTTGGGCCAGGATTGTCGTGGGCCAAGTAACCTTTTTCTGGAAGTCCAACCACCCCAACGCTGGGCGTAAGAAAACATTTCAGTTTTCGAAGAACCATAGGTTGGGTGTCACCTCTTCGTCACAGGTTCGGCGTGACATCAAAGTTGCCTTGTGCGGTCACGGGCAACCTAAGAATGGTTTCCGAGACACTGAGAAGTGTAGCTGGGGCTAGCCGAGGGGCTACTATGGATAAAGAATTGCCTTATTAGGTAATTCAGGCACTCCTGTTTACACGCAGTCGGATCTTGGTACTAACAACAGTGAGTGATTTATGACTTCCCTCGGTCTTGGGAACATCAGTTCATCAGGCTGTACCGAAGGAAACCGGGGATCAGGGGATGATGCCGAGGACAATGAACAGCCTCGTTATTGGTCTGACGGAAATGTTGCCGTTCTAAGTAAGATAGGAATGTAACCGCGAGTCAAAACAAGTAATAAGGTGCAAATGGAAATAACTGAAACAGATATACGGGATGTCTGGATAGCTATGTTAGGGCCGAACTGCGCGAACTCGAGCTCAGCAGCATCACTGATATTCGATTGCGAGAAATTAGAAAGACCATTATGGAGCTCCTTTTAACGGCTTACGCATCTTAGGAAATACGTAAGAATAATTGCTCAGTGGGGGCCATTTGGTTGACGTCTGATAGGCGCATCAAGGTTGGTTATCTCGGCCAGCATTCGAACACGTGGTTACCTGATGGAAGGCGGGGTTGCAGAGCCGCATGCGACGTGAAGATGGTCTGAGTCGTAGACTGTGTTGGCCCTTCAGCGAGAATGTATTGGAATGGTGACTGCTTTGTCGGTGAGCCATCAAAGAGCAGCATCGTTACACAATCGTGGTTCGAGTAATCGAAGTAAAGGGAAGTAAACTACCACAATAAGTATGTTCGCATCACGCGCTCTTGCCAGGCCGGTGACTTCCGCCAAAGTTGAGTATCGGAGGTTAGGAAGCAGTGGCTTTAGAGTATCCGTCCCAATTCTTGGCGGAATGTCGATTGGAAACCCAGCTTGGGCTCCGTGGATATTAAACGAAGATAAGGTAAATTTGAGTCTAGGCACATATGATTCAGAAAGCTCACCTATGCCACAGTCCCTTGAGCTTCTGAAGGCGGCATACGACGCCGGAGTGACGACGGTACGGAAGACCACCAGTCAATTCCAACACCTAACTCTAACGTCAACAGTGGGATACTGCTAATGTGTACTCAAACGGGGTTTCTGAACGTGTCATTGGCAAAGCACTCAAGAATTTTGCCATCCCACGGTCCAAGGTGCAGATACTGACGAAATGCGGTGGGGCCGTTGGCGAGGAACCAGAACTGAGGGCACATGAGCATCAATATGATATTGGACTAAGTCAAGATTATGTCAATCAATATGGTTAGTCCATCTTCGCTTCAGATTCGAGATAGGATGAACTGACTACATAGGATTATCTCGGGCGTCAATATTCGCATCCGTTGAAGCATCACTCGAACGGCTTCAAATGCCATATGTTGATCTCCTCCAGATCCATCGCTTTGATCCCGAAACACCAATTGAGGAGACTATGCGAGCACTACACGATCTCGTTCAAAATGATAAAGTCCGATACATTGGGGCAAGCTCTATGTGGGCCTATGAATTCGCTCTGATGCAATTCACTGCGGAGAAGCACCATTGGACAAAGTTCATCTCCATGCAGAATAAATACAACCTCCTCTATAGAGAGGAAGAACGTGAAATGATAAAGTTCTGCCGAGCTACGGGTATAGGCATCATACCGGTAAGTATTAAGGGTAGTACATTAATACAATATGTTATTGACGGAGACAACAGTACTCTCCCTTGGCAGGTGGAAGCCTGGCAAGGCCGCTGTCCGAATATGGCAACACCCTTCGGTCAAGCCAGTGGACTGGAGACTCGGAGACAGCTTACAGCGACATAGAACGAGAGATAATATCGCGAGTCGAGGAGATCGCCCACGGTCGTAATTGGACAATGTGCCAGGTCTCGTTGGCTTGGGTCAAACAAAAATCGACAAGTCCTATTGTTGGTTTAAGCAGCATGGCTAAACTAGCTGACGTCCTCTCGATGAGTGGGAAAGTGCTAACAGACCAAGAGATAGACCATCTGGAGCAACCTTATCGCCCTGTTGCTATTGAAGGCCACTCATAAGTTTAAGCAACTATTAATAGGAGGTTATCTATTAACATCATAAAGTCTATATCTAAATTCTCTCGTTAGAAGCGCTAGGCTTAAGGAAGAATACTACTTCTAAGCCCTTTTTGGGGGGAATTAATTCTATAATAGTAGTCGGCTACTTCGTAGTCGATTCCTCGCAGTTTGCTCGCTATCTAGCTGCCTGCGTCATTGCCACAGGACTCTGAGGCTACGATCACCGATATTCAGGACAAAAGTGACGGGGGGATAACTCAAATGGTCCGGCTATCTCGTTTATTGTTGGGCTGTGTGACGGTGGCTAGCTTGGTTGTGTTTCGACAAAGCTCATGATTTTGTAGCCATGAATACGAATATCAATTAGGCTGTGGTGTTTTGTCTGCCCTTCGACAAGTGAGCTGCTAAGGAATGCACGATAATATCAAGTCTTTGAAATCTGCCTACGGCTTGAAGGAAGGCCTTCTTATTGGCTAATTACCGACCAAAGGAATATGTAACGAGGCAGAAACGACTTTGCTGTTGGTGCGAAATTTCACTTATTTTCAGCGGCCACGACAGCCACGTCCTGGCTGTTGTCATCTGGTCAAAGGCCCCTCCTCCTACAACTTGGCCTCGGGCAAATCTTCCTCCCGCAACTCCCACAACTCTCATTTTGAAATAGACCTAAAGCCATGGGGAGTCGAGCTTTGGGCATTGGTGGGGTGTTTCGTGTCATTCTCTGCCATGGTTGCTCTTCTCGCCGCTTTTGATGGCAAATCCGTCTTTCAATGGCACAGTGTCACCCTCAACGCTCTAATCTCCGTTCTGGCAGTCGCTATGAAGGCCAGTTTGATGCTCATTGTCGCTGACTGCATCGGTCAATGGAAATTGATATACTTCTCTCAAAACGGCAGAAGGTCAATGGAATTCGAGCGTATTGACCTGGCTAGTCAAGGCCTTTTTGGAAGCTTCAATATCTCTTGGAGGAGAGAAACGCCGTAAGTCTTTCAAATACTATCCAATATATTGATAGCTCTCGGGCAATAACTCGAGAAAAAAACAGGTTAGCTCTTCGGCTTGGCGTGGTCGTGACCATCCTTGGTATTGCTCTTGATCGTTTCTCCCAACAACTTGTACAACCCTAGCAGAAGATCAAGTTCAAACCAAATCTTGACGGCTCTGTTGCACTCAACACGCGTGCAGAGAGTTATGATAAGGGTTCTATTGTAAAATACATGGACTCGCCTAAGAAACTCATAGATGCTTCAATGGCGGCGGCCATTATCAACGGGCTCTACCGCCCAGCCTTGAACTGTCAGCAACAACCCGTTTTTCAATGCCCCACTGGTAACTGCACTTGGCCCCAGTTTGAGAGCCTCGGCGTTTGTTACAAGTGCAGTAACTTGACGTTAGATCTCAAAACTGTCGACAATTTCGGGCTCTTTTATAGCGACGCAGCCACTGCATACGCTATACCTAACAGACATTTTCTGGCCCATCGTAATGGATTTCCAGCCGGTGATAATAGAGGTGATATATTGCGACGTCTTTCGGCACCGGAAACCCAAATCAAACAAACTGCATGCATGATATTGACACATTGATCTGGTCAATAAGTATCATCCACGTTTACGAGGAGGCGATATTGCAACAATGGGATCCGTACGATTATAAAAACGGCAGCTTGCCAGATGACACGATGCCTTGGGGATATTGGCCAAACGTCCCAATGCGTGCCGCAGAATGTAATTGTACTACTATGTCAAATCCATTGAATCTGCCGCCGAGAGTAACATCATTTACGACAAGGTGACAGAGGCAACCGACGCAACACGGGACCTCAGCTCATGGCAGCCAGTAGGCGATACTCCAGAGGACATCAGGGACGATGATAGTAGTGACAGCCTTGAGTTCGACCAGGATACCTGGACGTCCAGAGGGTGATCTCGTTCTTTACTTCCCTGGCAACTCAAGTAAGCCCAAGTTCAGGCTATCCAAGACCGCCATCTATGCCATTAGTGCGTACTTTCAGTCGCTCTTAAGAGCAAACGATCTTTTCAATCCGAATACTATCAAAGTCATTCAAAACTTGTTGGGAGACAAGGCTGTTGGCTATAACGGAGCCGTGACGGGATTTGGGATTTGGTTGTAAAGCCCATGTGCACTTCAGGCGTTATGGACAGGCTCAGTTGACGATATGCCCGCAGCGTTTTCCGCGTTGGCACTGAGCATGACCAACGAAATTTCGTGCCAATAATGGCAGTGACGATCTACTCGACCCACAAACAGGCCTCATGATACCTTCGGCAAGCTCTTCGTACTTAGGCTACGTGGGAGTAAAAAGCACGTTCTACACGATAGAATGGGCGTGAGTCGTGCTTCATGGTGTAGTCCTTATCGGCGGCGCGGTGTTTCTGGCGGTGACAATAGCCAACTGGTCCGGAAAGCCTGTGCCGATTCTGGCGTGGAAATGTGGTTCCTTAGCAGCTATGAGCCAGGGCCCTACAGCAAATAAAATATTGAAGGGCGCGAGGACCGCGGACGAGACGGAGAAGAGGGCTCAGGATGGAGTTGTGACGATGTCGTTGGGCAGGAAGTATACACTGCTGGACCCTCGCGAGGACGAGGACCAAGAGAATAAGGCTCCAAGTCGGTAGATGTCAGTTTGGATTTTTTTCAACCCCCTCAAAGATGCCATGGAGTCTACTATTCAGGACATTCGATGAGCTCGTCGTTTGAACTTACATCTGGAACCCTATTCTTCTTCGACATTCGACCCAGACGGCGGTCTCCTTGCACTGAGAATTTAGCCAAGCCGTCATGTACTCCTAAGGCTCTCATTGCTGACTTAAAGCATAGTTTCAGTGTTTCATACGAAGATAGTCTGGCGAATATATCTAAACAATCTCAAACTCGCGGCTGTCTCTTATCATGCGGGTTTGATCCATCGCCTCCCCCTTCATCATCCCATGGACATAGCAATCTCCCACTAACCTGAACTGCCCACCACCACAGTCTCGGAGCACATAAAGAAGTTTCCCTCCATAGAGTGCGCATATTACATCCCCTGGGAGCGCATCTAGCGGCGCCCAACCGAGTCTTCCGTCTTTCGTGACCATGAAACGCCGATCTACTCCTCTTCCTAAGATAACACTCCAGACTCGACGGTTCCTCACCCCTTGATCAAACTGCTTTGGTCCATCTTTGGACTGTAATTCCTTGGGAGCATTGAGTATATCTTCGATACTCTTCCTGACGAGCGACTGGTACATTCGAGATACTGGCGCGTTTTGCTCGTTATGCTCCATCATCAAGGTTTGCCAAAACATCTCCCAGTACTCTGGCGAGAAACCGAAGCTTCCTTGCGTTTCGTTGATCTTGTTTTCTGGCTCAGACCTATCGTTCCCGTCTTTCTCGTCTCCCGAATTCCTTCGGGTAGGACCCAAAGCATCTGCATTCCGCGCGATTTCTAGACACTCCAGCAACCAAATAGATATCTTGACTGTGAGCTTTTCCCGCGACATGCTCCCCAGGCGAGGTGATAGCTCTTCCTCCTGTCCAATAACTTGAATGCTGTCGACGGATATTCCCCAAACGCAAAGGGCATTGTTATGCTTGTTGAAGCGAGCCATAACCTCCGTGTCCTTCGCCGCATTGAAAGTCCCGCTTCTAATCTCCTGGACCGTTAGGGGGAGTAGTGTCAAGTTCTCACGAAGATTGGTAAAATCCGGAACCCATGATGGGCGTGAGGAAACGGATCCAGTAGAAGCTGACAAGTCATGCTTGGTCTCGGACATAAGGGAAAATGAGCTCAGATCGCGGTGTGTAAGGACATTCCACACCACGAAGTCCTTGTACACGTCCTCGACGCCTCGAGAATAATCAGGCAGGAACTGTTTCCCTTCCTCTTTGGTATCCATAGCGATTCCCAGGAGGCCATAAACCTTGTCGCGTTGATCAGTGCAGAGGAAATTCCTGCTGTCGAGTAACAGGTCAACCATCGTGGGAGGCCGAACTTTCATGAGGAGACCAAAGAAGACATGCCGCTTCCGACGTTGTTGTATGACAAGATCAAGGGCTAGAAGCGTTCGCATGAAGCTTGCGCTTCCAAAGTTTGCCGTACCGATGGTGTAGATACTCCATGCAACGTCTTGGAGCGCATCCCAGGGGATTGAGACGTGGCCGCTGCATACTACCACCTTCCGGGGCAGTACCACTTCCTGAATTATCCAAGTCCTGAGGAACCAAGGACGATCAAATAGCCTCGCGAATTTCTTCCAGTCAACGTCAGGTGGATGTGTCCGTCTTGGTGAAAGCATATCCATTAAAAGACCTGAGAAAGGGCCTAGAAAAAACAGGGAAGGATAAAGCCATTTCCTGAAGCGCAAAATCCTGTTGTAATGCCGCTGCATTCTCGGCATCGCCCCCAGAGCCCCCGCCACGTCTTCGGTCTCTTCACCCAGCCAAACGACTACTCTGCTCGCTTCCGAATAAATGTCACTCATCAGAGGTACCTGCTGTGACTTCTCAGCGTTGTCCTGCTGATTGATGCAGAGAGCATCAATCCATAGGACTCGTGGTTTGTCTTCGTAGCGGAAATGCAGTAGAGCGGTATGAAGGCTGACTGTGACTTCAGTGGGTTGTCCGGAGCATACTATAGGCCTTGTGATCTTTGCATCTCCCCAGGTGTAGGACAACGCTTCGTACTCTGCAATGGTGGAAAGATCAGCCACTTGCAAGTGACAGTGGACCAAATCGGCACCGTGACCGGGTTCGAGAATGAGCAGCCGTATCGAGTTGGGATTAGGCAGAGGGTTATATATTCCCTGGAGCTGCGGACTCGAGTATTTACTAGATGTATGCTCACTTATTTCGCAAAGGGGCTGATCCGGTTGGGCGCCGCGTTGTGAACGAGATTGGCCGAGTTGGGTACGCTTGCGGCGTTGCACTCGTGAAATGAAGGCATTGCTATAGTGTTTCTGTAGAGATAGTGGTATCGGCGCCTGGGTGTGATGCTGGAAGACCTGAGCCCGACACTGGACAACTCTCCATTGTGTCCCCTACTTCAATAATTAGGGCTTCAAGAAGCGGAAACGGGACGAATATTGGAAACACTCTAACATGTCTAATGCCATTTAGCAGCATGGCATACGATCAACGGTTTGGCACCCTGCGTAGTTTGGTGTTTCCTCTCAAGGCATCTAATAATGCGAAGGTGACAGGAACTAGCAGTTGACAACAAGGTGCGGGGATAAACTCCTACTATGCAATAAATAAACGAAGAACGGTCGGCATTTGACATGGCCTGATGATTGGGCAGCAAATTTGGTGTGTTTTTCAGCTTTGTTCAGCTGTACGTCGCTGCTTACTGAGGACATTATTGACAGGTGCAGATGGCGCTAGACCCTTGCAGGACCAATCCAGCTTTTGCATATTGAAGCATTCCAGATAGTCGGCTCAAAATAGTTTTTCGCAGGATCTCCTATCACGAAATACGCGCAAGAATCCTCAGCCATTGTCCTAGCAATTGTTATCTCCTCGCCCCTGCAATACATTTGCCATCGGCCTTACCGCTTCACTGCCACAGCTCTGATCTGCATCAATCTAAACCCGTAAGACCCTGAAATGCCCGCAATTCGTCTCGGCCAATAGAAAACCGTCTCCAAGTTACGCGTATCTGCAACTTTGTGGAGCGTGCCTGCGGCACCGAAAAACATCAGATCCGGAGCCAATCAGTATAGGCCATATGATGTCAAGGAACGACAATGACGTGTGCCCAACAGGGCAATGCTAGCGTCTGGCCATTCCGAGTAAAACGCAGCGACGAGGCAGGATGTTTCACGATTATATAAGAGTTCAACCTTTCTCCGCCAAGGCAAAGGTCAACAGCATCACAGAGACACTTGGACAACTCTTCTGAGATATTTTTCTCTCTATCACCAACTCAACATTCCAGCTTCAGCACACCATTGACCTACCCACACAAGCATCTCCTTACTCAGACCAACATCACCATGGGTGCCTCCGAATCTAAAGCAATGGGCATTACTCCCACCATATCACCAGCAATCGCCAAACAAGGCTTTCCTCAAAGATTTACCGCCACTTACAAGAAATCATTATCTAAACTGGCCATCCTCCTTAGCGAGCCCAATGCTGAGCCTTCATACATTCTCACTATACCTCTCAGATCATACGGTGACATGATCCTACACAATGGACCCAACCCCGAAGATGCCCCCCTCGCCAATGTCAAACCAACTGGAAAGCTGAAGAAGGACTGCACTATTACTCTTCCCGGCGAGGGAGGCGCTACTCGTCAGGAGATACTACGATGGAACGCTTCCCTGAAGAAAGAAACGTACTGGTTCGGCATGGAGGTGGGAGAGGGCTCAAACCGACGCGTGGAGAGGTTCGAATGGCGGCGCTCGCATGGGACCGAAGTCAGGAGTCTCGGTCATTCCAAGTGGGGATGGAAGCTCGTGCGCTTAGGGATTGGCAGCTCTGACCCCACTGAAAGACCTATCGAAGATGGACCTGATCGAGAGGATGGATTTACGAGTGACGGAAAGGAGATCGTGGCGGTTTGGGCTGATGCCAAGATGAGCATGCTCAAGCTTGGCGAGTTTGAGTTCAGAGGTAGCGGTGCTACAGGCGAATTTGGCCCGATTTGGAGCCTTATGGCTGTGATGAGCTATTTGTGCATCTGGCAGAAGGAATACCAACAGACAGTTGCTACTTCTGCTGCTGTTGCTTAGAGGTTTATTTTCTGTTTGTTCTGGGGTGTGTTTTGCAGCGGGAAGCGGATGTGGGATACCCTAGTTTTTGGCCATAAGGAAGGCTTGATTTATAGATTTTCTAAACTGCGACGCCTAGATAAGAAAGCAAGTATTTGATTCAATTCAGGAAATCTTGGCCCACGCTTGTGCACAATTCGAATCTCGACAAGGACCAAAGAATTCCGAGTCCCCTGTATCTGTCGATATTATTATCCTTCAGCTACCGCCATAGTCGACGCAGAAAACGTGGAGGGTTTGCTCTGAATACTTTGCAGAATGTACGTCGCATTTTCCCCCACCTTGGACTAGTAAGGGACAGGTCGGCGCCAAACGCTGGTTAAAGAGGGATTTCTTTCGTAATTATCTCGAAAGGTAAATAAATTATACTCTTTGTTAGAGAGGAGTAGTTTTGTTCTTTGGTCCTGGATAAACAGGCACTTTTACAAAGCACTATTCTTTACTATGTTTCCAGTTTCCCTTTGAATCTGGCGAAGCCTCGCAAAAGAATGTGCAAAACTTACAAATAGATTCACAGCGTTCAGTCTTGGGACAATCAAACGGTTGCCGTCCATGTATCCCACTGTTACCTTGCTGAGTCCGACCGAACAGGAGACAAATGATTGCGTTCTTGCAGGCTGGCCCGTTTGTTCAATGATTTTTTGCGCTCTCAACCCAGTGAAAAAATCGGATGTTCTGGACCAATATCTGCACTTGGCAGAACAATACAGAGGTCAAAATACTCACATTCGGAACAAAGAACAGCGTGTCACAGCGAATCCGTTTCTTCAGCGGCTACAAATACCAAGCCTTCAAGGCCTCCTACAGCACACCGCGCAACCTCGTACTTTATCGACTTTATCGACTTTCTCGACAGACACCCATATCACCACAACTCCATCAGCTATCAAGATGTGCAAGATCACTCAAATTCCCTTTCTCTTTACGAATTGCCATCATCTTAGTGTAGTTGCTGCCTTCGAGCCCTGTATCGAGACGCACGTCCCTGGCAGGCCCGGCCTCTACTGCGGTCCCGCTGAATGGAACCTCAGTACCGTCGCCGAGATGGAGTCACATCCCTCCCACTGCAAGAATTGCTGGTCCCGCTTTGACGAGACCCCTATCAAGACGACTGGATCCCCCGAGGCGACAAAGGGAGAACACGCTGATGACCTCATCTCATTTCCAGGCCCAAGCAAGAGGCAGGATCAGATTGAGCAAAAGCCGGTTGCGAAGGGGCGATGTGGAAAAAAGCAGTTGACTAAGTATGTGAAGAAGAAGAAGCAAGCAGCGGAGGTGAAACCTGTCAAAGAGGAAAAGCAGGAGATGGAGGATGCGAGGCCTGTGAAAGAGAACCAGAAGTTAAAGGAAGAAAAGCCACCGGAGATAGCTGCCGATGAATACGGTATGTCAGTAAAAGATTACGAAGCGATTTTGAACGAGTGCAAAGCTCTCAGCGCAGCTCAGCAGACAAAGAACGACTCCATATGGGTAGAAGAGTCGAGCTCCTCTGAAGATTGTGGCGCCGAACAAGGCACCCAAGCCCAATAGGTAGCCTTGGGACAATGAGATAGATGCACGAGATCTGGCCGCTTAGTAGCCTAGGGGTGGAGGGAGGAAGAAATGTTAGTAGGTCACTTGCGAGACAAAGCATTCCTCTTCTCTTTTTTACATATCAGGCGGCCATATAGAGCTTAGAGTAAATAGAGATAAGCAAAAATAAGCATACTCTTACCGGGATTTAGGGAGGATGCTAGTTTGAGGACCTCGTTCCGGTAGGCTTCGCTTCCCCAACTCCGAGTCTCTGAGTAACCTACTGGTCCAATGCTTGTTCAACCTTAGTTATCCCTAAAAATGTTGACCATTACTATAATACAATAAAATGGATTACTGGTACTCTATATTTTCATTCACTATTTCCTAGGATATAAGACATTCTATAGCAAATTCCTAATCTAGGAACAGAGTGTTTTGTCGGGGGGATGTCGGCGCGTAGTGTCGCCGCTTTTGCAGTGAGAGCTCAGTCATTACTCAGGAACTCCTCCTCCGGTCCTCAGCCCTAGCTCTGGCCCCCTCCCACGTTTCCAAAAGTACCACCCCTCTAACTCCGTCACCCCTGAAGGCATCACGCCCCGCTTGGCAGAGCGGAAAGCTGCACTACTGTGAAAGGCTAGACAGGAGTTCTTTCAACAGGCTGTTGCCATAGGATTGTCTATCAATTCTAGCAAATGCTTTAGAGGCTTCTTTGTCGTCTTGGTCGGATAGAGTTATGCTTGGGGGCGCTTTGGCCGCGACGCTGGCCCAGCCTGAGAATTGGCTGGCTCCGGCAAGGGGGTTGTGCCTGCTTTGGTCGAGGTCACGGTAGCAGAATCAATCACGATCGGCAACGCAGCATTATCAACGCTGCGCGCCCGATGCGCCATCGGTTCTAGGCGAAGTCGAGGCCGCTGAGTTCAATTTCAAGGTCAAAATAGATTTTAGAGGATGTTTCAACCGGCACCAAGTATAAACCTATCTGGTGTAAAGATGATATGTATCTCTAATTACTTGAATATAGGCATTTATATTTTGTTTTCTTTGCCTGAAACTAAAGGTAGTTTCAAGAGATGGACATCTAAAAGATAATCGCGAGAATCTAAGTATATTTTCTTTCTCATCTATGCTATAGTCTAAGGGTTAGGGACCACAGAAAATGAAATATAGGTGCACTGGCTGAGGAGGGAATCAATTGTGTTACCCCTCGGCAAAGCCTACCCTGCATCTATACGTACTGGTCTATCTGTATTAGTCTAATTCTATACCGGTCATACTTTTTCCTTATACCGGGACATACGGA
Source organism: Nectriaceae sp. PG4201 (assembly GCA_023628695.1). Lineage (NCBI taxonomy): Eukaryota > Fungi > Ascomycota > Sordariomycetes > Hypocreales > Nectriaceae > Nectriaceae sp. PG4201. The sequence goes on along the minus strand of JAMAKE010000061.1, from coordinate 5,437 downwards.
GGACTAGTCGGAGAGGACTGGTTTCTTAGGCCTACCAGGAGCGGGACGCATATCCTATCGTTCTGGTTGTACTAGGACGCACCTTGTCCTGGTTTGCTTAGACTGGTAACTTATGGCGCCCCGTCCCGGTACGTTAACTAGACGAGACTAGTCCTAGTAGCGCGTTATGCTCTGCATTTTAGGTGCACTCGTTAGGAAAATGTGCTTCGGCTAACAAATATTGAGGGGCTCATCCACATGGCCTGTCCATCTATGGGGGATGACAGGACAGAACGCAGCGGTGAAACCACGAAAAGGGCGCCCGAGAAGAACATAAATCACGCTGGAAACGATTGAGGACATACAGAGGGTGCTCGGCCCTCATTATTGGAGAAACCTCTCATGGCAAACGTTGAAGACACAGCTCCGGGAAAGAGAGCATATACTCGTGAGCTATCTAACTAGAGAAGCACGGTAGGGCTGGGAGAAAGAAGGAATAGAATGGTGTCGTGGTTGCTTTATGGCCAGATAACGCCAAAATCCGGGCTGTCACACAATTGGATCTGAATTTGTCAAGTCCAACCGTCATCGCCAGTTTCAGTTAAGCGCCTCGCCACGGGGGACATCTTGGAAGATACTTGCCGCTTTCTATCGCCTTTCTGATACCCCAGAGGCCACCTAAAGGCCAGAACGATAATGCCCATGGTCCCCATTCTTCTCTTTCCTGTCGCTCAAGCGTCGTAACGTTGACCTTGGCTTTGTCATAGACTGAAGGCAGGGTAGTCGCTTTGTGTTTTGCCCTCAGGCCATCATATGCTTTTTTGTCGTACACCTGCCAGAACTCGTCTTCTGTGTAATAAGTGTGAGCATAGAGCCACTTCATACCACCAAAGTCCTCGCGCAGTCGTAGTTCTAGGTCTCGGTTGAGGGCGACAAAGGCAGCGCGATCTCTAGGTCCGAAACCCCAGAGCCCAATGTTGAGGAATTGGGGTGCCAATGTCCCATTTGCCTTGGACGATGTGAGGGCTACATGTGGGTGAAAGGTCGGAGGCGGCGTCTGTAAGACGGGGCACAGCCAGAGTGGCCAGATTCCGAACTTGTCCGACGTGTAGGTGATGAAAGCCTCAGCGGTCGAGTATGGCAAAGCCAGGTCCTGCACCACATATCGGCTTGATTCTTGACTAGCAATCAGAGCCTCGTAGAGCATCCGTGTATGAACAAAGTCATCCAGGAACCACCGTGTCTGCGAGTTGAAAGGAAAGTTAAAGTAGTCAAATGCCGAGCGTCCGACCCAGAAGCCGCCCCTATCATAACGGAATAGATACTCTGCCAACGGAATGAACTCTGTAACCTGGTTGGGTATCAAGCTTGTGCTATCATGGACATGAAGGTAAAACCATGGGTCTGTTGAGTGACTAAAAGTCTGAGCCCTCTCGGGCGTCTCGTCCGTCATTTCCCCAGTGATGATTACCCCATGGTCTTTCGAGAAGATGATACCGTCGACGTAATCGTTTGATTGATTGAGGCCCTCTTCCTGGATTAAGTCGATGGTTTCTGTTACTGTTCGTCTCGAGTGGTAGGTTGCTTTAACGAACTTCTTTGCCTCTATCAAGTCGATTTCCACCATCGTGACGAGTCCTAATGTGCCGAGAGCTCCGGGGGCTCCAAAGAAAAGATCCGGATTTATATCCTTTGACGCTTGGACAACTTCGCCATCGGCAAGCACCATCTCTATAGAAGAGATAGTTTTGTCAAAGAACCCGTATTTAAAGGAGCTACTCTCTCCTCCCGTACTCGCAAAACCACCGCCAACCGTGATGCCTGGAAACTCCATTACAACTGGGGGAATAAGGCCATGCTCTAGGGTCGATGCTACAAGCCTATCCATGGGGACGTTCGGCTCGACGAGGGCCTTCCGCGATGCCACGTCAATCTTGAGAATATTGCATAGTTTACTGATGTCGATGGTGTTCGCTCGGCTGAATGGACGTGGGCGGGTGCAATTTGTCGACCCATGGAAGACACGATAGGGCTCGCCCCTGCTGAAGAACTGGCGTGCAGAGATAGCTATCTTGGCCACAGTCTGTCTGTGGGCCTCCATCTTTGGCATTGGGTTTGTGTGCGTGGGTGTGTGAAGGCAGCGAAGTTCACGTCCCGCGGTCGCTTAGGTCGAAGGGGGTGCCGTAAGACGAATTGGAGGGGAAGTCCAGATAGACCTTCAACCTACTTCAACATGAGCAATCTCCCACGGTAGAGCAATGGCTGGGTTGAGATGAAGACTCAATTGCCCTTGGTGCGTGTGGTGGAAGAAGGTGAAGTAAAATCAGGCTGTGAAGAATTAGACGCAATTGCAAAGCCACCGCCAGTGCCTGAGGCAGCATGTTTGTGAAACTTCGCCAATATGCAAGTTAAGCCATTACAATCACATCTCCCATCACTATAATTAGTCACATTGGGGGCCAGCCGAACTTTGAGGCAGCGTATGGTGGCAATAGTTCGTTTCGGTGTTGAAGGCACCAAAGGGACTCGAGCCGCCCTTCCCACGCTCTGTCAACTGGTCTCGCATGTTCGATTCGACTTAGAGAGTTTATTTTTGTGTTTTCTTATGCGTTCTCGAGAGTCGGGTTTTGTACGAGAACATGTCCCAAGGTATCCAGATTTAAGGATGCTGTGCCAAGTCGTTATCTCTTGGCGTAAAGTGCTTGGTGGCTTAAGCAGTGGCGGCGAATAAAGACGGTTGTAAGAGTAGCCTGTCACATAAGAAAAAAGCCAGGCGGTACGAAGTAGATGATTCTGAATTTAAGGCTCTGAGCCTACCGCCAGGCCTTAAAAGGGGCTCCCCGCTTCTTGTACGCGTTGCGGGTAAAATCATTATCGATGGGTTGTTTATTCGCACACAGTATCATTCTCCCTAACAGTGGTTGTTGAGGGCTGCCGGCTTCAGTCCCGACGTTATAGTTTGCTGCTTCCATTTTCCTCTCAACTGGTTGAGTTCTCCTTCGTACGTGGCTATTTTCCTTCTGCGCGCCCGGTGGTTCTAATCTTATTCCTTGATAGTCGATCTAGTTACGGACCTCCATGGGCCACCCTAAGGATCGGTACATGCGGTTTCTCTCCCGTACATTCGATCGACGATAGCCAAATTCGATTTCGGGATTTATATCACGTCCTAGCGATTGCTTCTTCTTCACGTTTTTGTGGATTATGCAACCTACAACGAACATCGTTTGGGGATGGCAATCCCCACCTAATAGTCGGGGCACACTCGATATCATCTACAGCTGCGTTACAACTATCATAATATGCAGTTGGTCATGCGTCTGCCTTAATATTCCCGAGCCAGGTATTACGCGTGCTGGTTCATTATTGCTCCAGGTTCGATGGCAGCTCTTTACTATCTTCTTCCCTGAGGTTACCGTCGCAATAGCCGCTGAACAGTGGGAGTCTGCCAACCAGAGTGTTGAAAAGTTCAAAGACCTTGGCTATGCGCTTGAGTGGACTCGAACACATGCCTTCTTTGCCGATATGGGTGGCATCATGTTGAAAGCTCCCGGATTTCCCCCCTTCCCCGTCGATTCCCAGCAACTCGCATATCTTATTGAGCATGCATATTTGCCAATGCCTAGTATCAGTGACAAGGATATCGCGGATAAAAACAAAGCTGACGGTCTTGCTCGTGTGCTTGCTGTTATTCAGATTCTTTGGTTCACTGCTCAGTGTATTGGTCGCTGGATTCAAGGTCTCGGGCTCTGCACTCTCGAGCTTTCTACTCTAATTTACATCCTGTGCACCCTCAACATTTACTTCTTCTGGTATTTCAAACCGCTTAACGTCTATTCGCCCATTACCTTGCATACCCAGCATACTATTGACACTATCTTGCTTAACGCTGGAGAATTTGCCAACCGACCGTATTCGAGAACACCTTTGGACTTCGTTAAACCCCCGCCAGATGACAAGAGCCTAATAGCTCCATTCTGGTTCGGGGTCGCCAGCGTCTTTCCTACTCCTGAAGATCCTGGACGGCGACCTATACGATACTTTGCTAACCACAAGACCATTCCTCCAAAAGGCATCACGGCAAAGGAGACACTGTATGGGATTTTCTTAGAGTCCCTCTACTTCGGATTGCACTTCGTAGGTATGGTCCTAGAATTCCCCTCGACAGCAGAGCGCTATCTATGGATTGCCGCGACGTCGACTCTCACATTGTTATTTCTTATTTATCTTGTGGGGATTTTTGTTGGTCATAAGGTTCAATCCCGTGTTGCCCTCTGGTTATTTGAGAAAGAGACGAAATCTATCCTGGAGATGGTCGGGATACTGCCTAGGTGGCTCAAGGTGGTGATCCATGCTCCCATTATCGTTCTATACATCATTGCCCGAACGTATATACTTCTGGAGGGGTTTGTTGGCTTGAGAGCTTTACAAGCAAGACTGTACTTTAGTGTGGAATGGTCAAACTTTATTCCACACTTATAACTACTCTTACCTATAGAGAAATGGAAACTGTACCGTTTGGCTTAAGATAGGTGACTAATATCATCATCTCTACTACCGTATCACGCGGGTTACAACTAGTATAGCTCCTGGATCAGAAGATGTCGAGATTCGGGCTAGGCATTCTCTTGAGTGGAAATAACACACGAGTTTAATTAATCCGTCGCAAGGATGATCTCTCCTAAGAGATTCCTTAGCCTTCCTTTTCTTATCCCTGCTTTCCCTCGTCATGCAACACTTCTGATCATGAGGGGCAGTGGGTGGGGCTTGGGTAGGATCCCAATTCGTTACGCCCGTCAGCATTGAGTCTCGTCAACTTCACGCATCGTGTCGCTCGACTGTCCTCTGACTCCAGATACAGTGGGTGGGACAATCAAAATGGATATCTTTTATCCAGATAGATTTCAAGAATGTGATATTCGACTTCTAGAGCTGAGTCCCGGCCACGGGTCGGAACCCATTCAATGTAACCTGTGGCACAATAGCCTCGACGATTTACCACTGTTTAAGGCTCCTTTCTATGTCTGAGGCAACCTAATAATTAAGAAGGAAATATCCTGCAACAGGAAACTCTTTATAGTGTACAGAATATAGTTATTAGTTTTATTATTATTATTATAATAAGAAAGCTCTTTATTTAATATTTAAGATTAGTAATAAGTATTAACGTATATGATAAGCGAACGGCTAGGATAAGCGAGCGGCCATTTGAAATTTACACCTTAAATTATAACTTTTAGATATTTTTTAAAAATTCAAAATAAGCGTAAAATAGTTTAAAATTTAAAATAAAGTTAACTAAAAAAGATAATCTATTGTAGAATTTTCTTAAAATTTAAATATCTTTTTTTAAAAGTTATTAAGAAAAAGCTTATTTGCACTGTTTTTTTTAAGTTTTTTAATTTCTAAAAATTTAATAAATTAATTAAAAAGCTAAAAGAATGACTTTTATATAACT